>JACEIK010006766.1:6544-23194 GCA_018107945.1 Datura stramonium | reverse complement strand
CTAAATATTCATGACTCTTGACATCATACATTAAAAAGAATTGATAAAAATAATTTATAGGAAAAAAAATTAATCACACTTGAGTAAGAAAATACAAAAAATCAACATAAATATAAAACAAAAAAAAATTATGTACCACTTGTATGATACAAACATGAGATGCCAACTGTTTGTTTTTTAATTAATTTTATTATACAAATATTTTTTTATTCTGATAAAGAGAATTTGATAAGCTTTCACTAAAAATAAAATCATTGAGCGTATTCATATTTGTCATGCCCCGAGTCTATACCCTGAGCGAGACACGGTATTTAGAGTCACAAGTAACCCCAAGTCAACCCATGGTCTATCATAACACTGACATTCTGAGTAAATACATAGTGGAAGCTTTAAAATAATAAAAGAAAACATTTTATGAAAAAAGAACTAAATCATAAGTTAAATACAACTGGAAGCAAAACTGAAAATATGAATACTCTGTCTGTGTCTGAAAGCCATCTATCTGATGAGTTGCTGGTATAAGCCCCCAACTAACTCCAATTCTAATTGAAAGAAAATAATCCTCGTCCCTGAAAAATGAGGACTCACCAATGATGCAGCTGAGAACTCTTGAAGGCGATCTGCTAACGGGGCTGAGATTGAGATCCTTCAGCTGTATCATAAAATGGTACAACATAAAAGGTATGCGTCGGTATTTTGAATGTACTGAGTAAGTAGGAGAAACCATACCCAAGGAATAAAATAACTAAACAGGAAAGACATGCAATGACCAACTGAAAATGTTGAAACTGAATAACTGTGATATACTGAGATGGTCAAAATGACCTTGTCTGATAGTTAAAGAAATTCCTTAAATGTGAGATACTAATCTGAAATACTGTACTGAACTGATCTGAACTGACCAATCTGAGACTGAACTGAGCTGACTAATGGGAGAGTCTATAACCGACATATAACCACGTGAGTTAGACATGGAGTCCGATGTATACACCCATCGGTAGGACCCAATATACCTTGCCAGGGTATAAAGGCATGAACTGAGTGATCACAGGTCTGGGGCCATGAGGCCAATAAAATATATCCTATGGTAGTGATGTAGTTCTGGGAACCTGGGTGCGCTGGAACCCCAATCCGCTCAGTGCTAAGTCCTACTCCCACTGGATAGTCCTAGAATGACTACTAAGCTGATAACTCAAAACTAGGGCCCAAGACTAAGTCAAGAATACCTATCTAGAAGCACCCTGAGAGTCTTATCGAACTGAATTCTGTAACTGAGTTCTAAGACTAGTCAGAGTTGCTTATCTGGAAGCGTCGTAACCATCTAAAGAACAAACTGTAATATGAAGCTGGGGTCCTAAGGTCGGTTAGAGCTGCTTATCTGAAAGTGTCATGACCGCCTAAAGAACCACTAAAATATGATCTGAGTCTAATACCGATAACTGAGAGGTATCACAGAGACCTCAAGGATTAACTACAGTCACACTGATCAACTAACATTTTTCTGGACAACACTAAGGTTGCTAAAAATATGATTGAGACTAGACTGACATGATTCTGACTGAGATTTTAACATAAATTAAATACATGTGCTTCCCAAAACTGATAGAACCACGCTACAGGGAAAACTAGTTCAACCCACAAGTTTCTAATTTCTATTGAGCCGTGACTAGGGATGAATTATGCTACTAGCTGCAATCTTTCACAATTTTAGAAATAGGGAATAAATAAGAAATCTAAACTCATGAGAAATATTCCCTCTGAATCCACAAAGAAATCTGTCTGAATTTCACATTTCGAATACAGGGCCATAACTGATAGAGAAGATATAGGAGATTTTTGGAAACATAAGGGAAGAACTATTCCTTTGTTGAATTCCCACATACCTGATAAAGAAATCCGAAGAAATCCCTTGAGAATCCGAGGAGAAGTGGTCTGCCCTAGTTCTTGCTCTGAGAGCTCCTGAGAGAATTTTACAATTGCTTTCTGAAGGTCTGAGTGGGGAATAAGGGAGAAGAACCATTTGATCCCTCTAAATCCTCTTAATTTACACTTAAACGACGTATTTTAGGGACTAAATAGATGGAAAATTACAAAAATAACCCAGGAATTAGATCTAAAAACTGGCCGGAAGGGTCCCAATGGTTCACTCAACGAGTCATTGGTTGTGACCATTACTCGTTGGGACTTCTCGTTGGTCCCACTGCCTGGGACTAGAAAACACCGAATCTGGCAACGGGGGTCACCATGACTTGTTGGATGAACCAACGGGTCATTTTCCTCCCGTGGCCACTGTAAGAGGAAACCTGGAGGGTTTGACGACAGGTGACACAATGACTCGTTGGTTGGGACCACGAGTAGTTGTCACCTCCTGTCCTATATACTGGAAACATTGAAGAAAATCTCAGGACTTAACACCACAGTTGATACAACTACTCATTGTGTGATACAACAGGTCATTGTTACCATCTGTTGTTACTAAAAGAGGTTTCTGGGAACCCCAATTGACAACTCACACCACGAGTTGTTATTTCTGACGACGACTCGTAGGTTGAGTCGTGGGGTCCTGGAAAGGGGATTCTGAGTTGGGGAGCCAACGAGTGATAGGAGAACTCGTTGTTTCTCACAGCGGGTTGTTCCTTGTCTTGTGGGTTCTCGACTGACCACGCAGGGCGGACCACGACTGATACAACGAGTCGTTGGAGCTAACCACAACTCGTTGTCTCAGTCGTTTTGAGACAAATTTTCTAGTTTCCTTCTGGATTTTTCTTGCAAGGTCTGAGTCTGATTTAGAAAAGTTTCGGGGTGTTACAATATCTCCCCCCTGGGATCATTCATCCTTGAATGAAGACTAAAACTGCTAGAAAACTAGGAAAAGAGCTGAAATCCCTAGACTGAGACTATGAGCTGGTTTCTGAAGGAGTAATTGACTCCGAGCTGACTTAACTGTACTAACAGAGCTGATGCAACTAGAATGCACATAGAAAATCTAAATAGAGTTGATGAGTACAGAACTGAATAGAGTACTGAGGAGGAATTTAGTACCTAATGCCGGAACTGAACTAGAAGGTAATAAGTGAGGGTATCTAGCCATCATGTCTGCTTCTACTTCCCATGTGGCTCCCTCAACTCGCTGGTTTCTCCACAAAACTTTCACCAAAGCGACTTCCTTGTTTCTCAACTTACGAACCTGGCAGTCAAGGATCTGAAGTGGGACCTCTTCGTAAGAGAGACTATCTTTTATTCCCACGCTGTCTAGTGGCACAACCGAGGCTGGATCACCAATGCACTTCTTCAATAGTGACACATGGAAGACTGGGTGCACCGAAGCTAACTCTGGAGGTAGTTCTAACTTATATGCCACACTGCCAATTCACTTTAAAATTCTATAGGGTCCCACATATCTCGAACTTAGTTTTCTTTTCTTCCCAAGTCTCATCACCCTTTTCATGGGCAAAATTTTTCGATAAACCCAGTCATCCACTGCAAACTCTAATTCTCTTCTCCTTACATCTGTGTAAGATTTTTGATAGCTCTGAGCTGTTTTCAATCTTTCTCGGATGAGCTGTACTTTCTGCATACTTCATGAACTGAGTCTGGCCCAATTAGAGTCGCTTCATCAATCTCAAACCACCCGATAGGATATCTACACCTCCTACCATACAATGCCTCAAATGGGGCCAACTGGATACTGGAGTGGTTACTGTTGTTGTACGCAAACTCGATGAGAAAAAATGGTCATCCCAACCGCCCTTGAAATCGATCACGCACGCTCTCAACATATCTTCCAAGGTCTGTATAGTCCGTTCATCTTGTCCATCTATTTGCGGGTGAAAAGCTGTGCTGAGCTTTACCTGGGTGCCGAGTCCCTTCTGAAAAGACTTTCAGAAATGAGAGGTGAACTGGGTACCTCTATCTGAAATAATGGACAATGGCACCCCATGAAGTCGGACCAACTCCCAGATATAAAACCTGTCATAATCCTCAGCTGAGTCTGTAGTTTTAACTGGGAGGAAGTGTGTTGACTTAGTCATCCGGTCTACTATCACCTAGATTGAATCATGCTGCTGACGAGTTTGAGGTAGACTTGTAATAAAATTCATATTTACTTCTTCCCACTTCCATGTGAGTATGTTGATATCCCGAGTCATACCTCCCGGTTTCTGGTGTTCTACTTTGACCTGCTGGCAGTTTGGGCACTTAGCTACAAATTCTACAATGTCTCTCTTCATGCCATTACACTAGTAAATTTCCCATAAATAAAGGTACATATTAATATCACTTGGGTGGATGGAATATCTCAAACTGTGTGCTTCATCTAGTATCTACTATCTCCACTCACCCACATCCGGTACGCACAATCTACCTTGGTAACGGAGTACACCATCTCCCCCTTAGGAGAAAGCCTTCACTTCTTTTATGAGAACGCCTCTTTCAGTTTAAGAAGTATGGGATCTTCATCCTGCCTTGACTTAACTTCAACAACCAACGAGGAATCTGATCCACTCTGCACCACTACTCCGCCCTCAGCGGTATCAACCAACTGTACTCCTAACCGAGCTAACTTGTGGATATCCTTTGCCAGTTCCTTTTTTCCCTCTTCAACATGAGCCACGCCTCCCATAGACACTCTGCTTAGGTCATCATCCACCACACTGGCTTTGCTCGGGTGATACAGTACGCTCATGTCATAGTCCTTCAGTAGCTCCAGCCATCTTCTCTGACGAAGATTAAGATCTTTCTGACTAAACACATACTAAAGACTCTTGTGATCGATGAAAACATCCACGTGAGCCCCGTACAGGTAGTGCATCCATATTTTTAACACAAACACGTGAGTCAGATAGTTCTTCTCATGAACTTTGAGTTATCTGGAGGCGTAGGCTATCACCTTACCCCGCTGCATCAGAACGCAACCAAGTCAAACTCTGGAAGCATCACAATATACCACGAACCCATCTTTTCCTTCTGGCAAAGTCAACACTAGAGCGGTAGCGAGTCGAGTTTTTAGCTCCTGGAAACTCTTCTCACATGTATCTGACCACTAAAATTTTACCTTCTTCTGAGTCATCCTAGTTAGAGGAGATGCTATAAAGGAAAATCCTTCCACAAAACGCCGGTAATAACCGGCTAGACCCAAGAAACTTTTGATTTCGATTGGGGAGGTAGGTCTGGGCTAGTCTTTCACCGCTGCTATCTTTTGAGGATCCATATGAATACCCTCACCCGAGACCACGTGACCAAGGAAAGTCATGGACTTCAACCAGAATTCGCGTTTGCTGAACTTGGTGAACAACTGGCGGTCTCTAAGCTTCTCAAGCACTATCCTCAAGTGATTAGCATGTTTTTCCTCATTTCTGGTGTATACCAGAATGTCATCGATAAATACAATAATGAACATATATAGATACTTCTAGACTCTATTCATCAGGTCCATGAAAGCACGAATTCGTAGTGACCATACCGAGTTTTGAAAGTTGTTTTTGGTATGTCATATTCTCTGACTCTTAGTTGATGATACCCGATGTGAGATCTATTTTGGAGAAACAACTGACTTCTTGAAGCTGATAGAACAAGTCATCAATCCTGGTAGGGGATACTTGTTCTTGATTGTGACCTTATTCAACTGACGGTAATCGATGCACATTCTGAGGGTACCGTCTTTCTTTCGCACGAATAGAACTGGAGCACCCCAGGGAGAGATGCTGGGTTTGATAAAACCTTTATCAAGAAGGTCTTTTAGCTGCTCCTTCAACCCCTTAAGCTCATCTGGAGCCATTCTTTAAGGAGGGATGGAGATTGGCTGAGTGTATGGGAGAAGGTCTATACCGAAGTCTATTTCCCCCTCAGGAGGACTCCAGGAAGATCTTCGGGAAACACATCAGGGAACTCGCTGACAACTAGGGCTGACTGGATAGTTGGGGTCTCAGAGCTGGAATCTTTGACCTGAACTAGATGATAGATACACCCTTTGGAAATAAGCTTTCTGGCCTTAAGGTAGGAAATAAACCGACCCTTAGGCGCTGAACTATTGCCCGTCCACTCTAAAGCTGGCTCATTAGGGAACTGAAACTGACGACCCTAGTTATACAGTCAATTGAGGAATAACCGAAGTGTCAATCCATGCCAACAGTGAGGTCAAAGTCAACCATGTCTAACTCTACCAGATTAGCTAGAATGACCTTATTCAAGATTGAGACTCGGCAGTTTCTATACAACTAGCTGGCTCTAACTGACTCATCAACTGCGGTGGAGGCTGAGAATGGTTATGAGAGGACCTATGGACTGATATCGAACTGGATTGCTACATAGGGAGTCACAAACGAAAGGGTGGCTCCTGTATCTAGTAGGGCATACACGTCTAGATGAAAAAGGCGTAACATACCAGTGACTACATCAAGTAAGCTCTAAATTGACCCATGGCATGAATATGATATCTAAAACTCAACATAGTAATGCGGAAGTCTAACATACATAATAGCGGAAGTCTGAAAATATAATAACATCTGAACATCTGAATACATAACACAATTCTAAAGCTGAATACACACTATGTTTGATAAGCCTCTACATACTGATGAGTTGATGGGACAAGAGCCCAACTAACTCAGTAAAGACTGAAGCTGAAAATACTGAGCATAAGCTGATAAAAGGGTCCTCGAAGGATGAGGACTCACCAACTCTGGCTGAGGGATGCAAACTCTGAGGATCAGGCTAACGGCGGTACTGAACCTGAATGTCCAAGCCAGTATCATGAAACGATACAACATAGAGTATGCGATCAGTACTTGAAATGTACTGAGTATGCAAAGTAAGTAAAAATGGACAATTAAAATAGATAAGAGTTCATAAGAGTAGGATAGTATGATCATAAAGTAAATATCATAAAGTAAGCAAAAGGGCTCAAGGTTTTCAAACCATTCGCAAACCAATCATAATCGTAGTCATAAGAGAAAACTTCATAAAACATAACTTGAGCCAAAGTAACATAAATATAACCGTGCATAAATCATGAGGAACAATGGGAGGACTCGTCTTAACCGGAACCATCATGATAGAGCCTTACATGATTCCCCATGTTACACCCATAAAATGTTAACGGTTCGTAGGCATACGCGTGGGTTTTGATGAGTAAAAAGAGCTCAACACATGTGGGAAAAACCTCGAAGGTAGGGTCGAGCGAGGCCACACCGTGAAGGGCCAGTGCGATGCGCCAACCTGCCGGTGCTTTGGGCAGTGCGACGCGCTAGGGGGAATAGAGCCCTGGGAGGTGCGGCGGGCCAGGGCCCTTGGCGCTTTGGCAAGAGCGGGGCGCCAGCCTATTGGCGCTTTGGCCAACGCGGTGCACCACCCTTAATATATATAAGCTCCTCTTTTCATTTCAAATCATTTACAACATATTCCTTCGGCGAGAGATAGTATAGCACGCGATTTTCATCCAAATTTCCTCCGATTATGCCGCTAAACACGGTTCAAACTCAAATTAACTTCAGGTATTGAATTCTAACCCTACAGGGAGCATCACTACGGAGTTGTCAGAATTGCTCCAAATTGATTCCTATACGGCCATAGGCTTTAGGTAAGCATTTCTCTCTTCTGAACTCTTGGGAAATTTATAGGTTTTTGATTGTATTTTATGTAGTTGAATTATAGTTGCTATTAGTATTAAAAGCTACCATTTTAAGCCGAATTTGGTATTGAAATTAGTCTCTTTCTCCCAGTATTATGATTATACTTGGAAAGAGCTGTTGAATACAAGTTGAACCTCGCCAATCAATCGGGAATCGACAATCAAGGTATGTAAGGTTTATCACTCGGCAAGTTATTCTCATTGTACGGTGCTAGGACTTATGTTCTTGAATGGAAATAATGGTCCCATATGTTGCAAGTAATTTATATCAGTATATTGTGATTAGATATGTTGTAGTCAGTTGTTGTTGGTAGACTATGAAGCTATATGTTGTGATTAGCTGCTAGAAAATGTATATAGATTATACCTCAGTGTCCCTAGTCGGGAAAGAACATGTTAAGTGTGAGATGCGCTAGGAGAGTCATAGAAACTCTTCTGCTCTCCAGTTCATTGTATTAGTAGAATTGTATGTTTGATTGTCAGGCCTAGACCTTAGCAACTTATGGATAACTATTGGACTTGAGTTAGTAAGTCGAACCGCATAGGCGTAGCTGGGAAATGTAGCTACTAGTCGGGCGCCTATTTTGTCAGTAAAGCATGCCCAGAGACCATTGGCATACCCTCACGCCCTAGGGCCAGAAATTTAGATAGGAGGGCCATACTTTAGAGTCAGCAACATTAGGGTTGTCTAGTAAGTTGAGTGACAGCCCACTGTCTAGTTAGCTATTACTAGTGTCAGTTCTTGTTGATTTAGTATTCGTCATACAAGTTGATCAGGAAGCCTTTCTAGTCGTCCAAGTCAGATAAGGCCCATGGGTACCCTAAGGAAGGGGACCTTATTAGTAGTTAAAGGCGGGGTCAACGCCCCAGCCTACTCCCATGAGATACTCAGGTACAGGTCGCCGTGAGTGGCTAAGTCCAGGTAAGCTTAATTGCAAGTTAGGAATTGCCCAGGAAAGTCATATAAGATCTGAATAGACCAAGTTGAGGGCTAAAGGACTAGAACCATGTTATATCAGTATTACCCTCAGGCTAAGAATGTCAGTAAGCTGCATGCGGGGGATTAAAGACTGATCGCTCATCGGTCAGTAACAGCCCTACAGTCGTTCTAAGTAGAGGAATTACGTAATTAGTCATCTGTGACCCCATAGTTGTTTATGAGTTATAATTGTCTGGGCAGGACAGTCAGAGTATTGTTAGGCCACTCTAGATCTCACCCTATCAAGTCTAGACTATTAGAGATCATGATCACTACCAGGATCCTCTGATCAGATATAGGTGCACGGGGTGTGCCTGCTAGCAGCCTTACAGACTATTCTAGGGGGCCAGCAACGGTAGTGTTAGGCACAGAAGGCCAGATGCGCCTTTTGAGTGGCTAGATTGAGATTTTAGTACCGCACCTCGGTTGGGGTTTCCCTCAGTCAGGAGCCTTATGTGACCACCCTAGGGTTACTAGCTGTGTCGTCGCTGGTGAGGGGCTATATGACATCACTCCTAGGGAGCGGTATGCCGTTTGTGAGATAGGCCCGAGTGCAGGTCAGAAGGATACAAGTAGATAGATTTGGTTAGCAAAATCCTTGATTGCATAAGGTAGAAGGCACGAACCCCAGAGTTCAGTCCAATGGAAACAAGGGGAAAGGAATGAGTATCTAACTTTGGGGGGAACCAGAATCACCTCCAGGTTGGAGCAGGTTGACAGAGCATGGGCCCACTGTCGAATGTCGAGAACTAAGCATCAGGTTGACAGTTAAGAGATAGTGAGGTTGTAACCTAGAATGTTGCAATATTACCACCGGTTATAGAAGTAGAGGAGTGACGAAATAGAGATCTAACCTAGTACAACCTAGATACAAGGCCTAGTAGGAAGTTATTGGCCTTTGAGAAAATAAGGGGCGGAGTCATAAGACACAGAAGTTGACTCTGCATTCCAAGGTGGCAGGACTTCTTTAGCAGACCATGGCCAAGGTGCACCGTGTTCATTATTCCCTCCACCCGAAATTTAATGATAACACATCAGTTCGTAAAGATATACCTACTAATGTCATAGGAAGAGGGAAGGTATTATGGAGTAATAGCATAGAGTTCCAATGACCAGCCAGGAGAGGCTGGATAGCAGGAACTGAGCAGGCCAATTTAAGAGGTGATCGTACCTGTAAGGAAGTGAAAAGTAATAGATGTGAATACACTTATAGGATTATCTCGTGCCAGGTGAAAATTGACCTCACTTGAGTCAGTATGGTAAGGCTAACAAGATCGACTCATATCTTGCTAGATAGAAGTATATTTCAACTAAAGGCTATGTTGAGTTGAATTTTTAAGAAGTAGTTTGGTTGCATGGAGCCCAAGTATCCAATAAACTCTGTCTGAGGAACACAACGTATAGTTATGTTTTAGAAAGGCTTTCAAAACAAATTGGGATGCATGTTAAATTGGGTATGACCCCTCATCTCCAAACAAATGGCTAAAACGAGCAAACAACTCAAACACTGGGGGTCTTTTATGAGTGGAAGTGGAAACCCCCGAAATGATGACTTAAAGCAAGTAAATTAGAGGCAGTTGAACCAGGGCATATTATAAAAGGCATACTAAAAAGTTAAACTTACCAAGAAATGAGTACCCATAGCCTAGGGTCGTCGGAAGTCCTACCCTAATGTACGACGTAGGCAGCTAAGGGTTGAAACAGAAGTTGAGTATATCTAGAAATTTCACCAAAGAAGGGAGTTATGAGATTTGGTAAAAAGGGAAAACTTAGCCCTAGATTCATTGGCTTGTATCATATCCCCCGGAGGACAGGCACGGTGGCATATGAGCTGGAACTATCTCCAGAGCTAGAATCCATCCACCGGTCTTTCACGTGTCAATGTTGAGAAAATATATAGGGGACCCGTCCTGAGTTGTGCAAGGTAAAGACGCTCAGGTTACTGAAGAGTTATCCTACGAAGAGGTTCTAGTGGCCATATTAGATCGAAAAGTTCATAGGTTAAGAACAAAAGATATAGCTTCTGTTAAAGTGTTATGAGGGAACGGGAATAAAGAAGAGATGACCTAGGAAGCTGAGGATGATATGAATTTTAGATATCCTCACCTGTTCTAGGATTGATTCAGATTATGCAATGAAGGTAAGATTGTTGTTCAGTTATTATCTTACTGCTTATTCCATCCGTTCTATGTATGGCTACCCTTTTTATTGTGTAATGGTTGTATAGCTTCCAACGAGATTCCTATGTTGGACTTTTAGTGTTTCAGGTTTTCGGATAGTCCATATTATAGAGGAGAATCTGCTGAAATTTTTCTATATCTTGTTAAGAGAGTTAACTCCTTTAAGCTTGAGAATGACATTCGAGGATGAATGTTCCTAAGGGGGGGAAGATGTTACACCCAGTAAAATGTTAACAGTTAGTAGGCATACGCGTGGGTTGTGACGAGTAAAATGAGCTCGACACGTGTGGGAAGAGCCTCAGAGGTAGGGTTGTGCGAGGCCTGGCCGTGAAGAGTCAGCGCGACGCGCCAGCCTGCCGGTGCTTTGGGCAGTGCGGTGCGCCAGGGGCCTTGGTGGTTTGGAAAGCACGGGGCGCCAGTCTCTTGGCGCTTTGTCCAGAGCGGGGCGCCGCCCAAGCCACCACCCTTAATATATATATAAGCTCCTCATTTCATTTCAAATCATTTACAACATATTCCTTCTGCCAGAGAGGGTATAACACGCGATTTTCATCCAAATTTTCTCTGATTATGCCACTAAAAGCGGTTCAAACTCAAATTAACTTCAGGTATTGAATTCTAACCCTACAGGGAGCATCATTACAGAGTTATTTTCTCAAAATACGCCCGACAAATCGGAACCCCGCAGAGCAAAAGTTGTTTGAATTGCTCCAAATTGATTCTTATACTGCCAGAAGCTTTAGTTAAGCGTTTCTCCCTTATGAACTCTCGGGAAATTATAGGTTTTTGGCTGTATTTTATGTAGTTGAATTATAGTTGATATTAGTATTAAAAGTTACCATTTTAAGCCGAATTCGACATTGAAATTAGTCTCTTTCTCCCAGTATTACGGTTATATTTGGAAAGAGCTATTGAATACAAGTTGAACCTTTCCAGTCAATCGGGAATTGGTAATCAAGGTATGTAAGGTTTATCCCTTGGCAAGTTATTCTTATCGTATGGTGCTACGACTTATGTTCTTGAATGGAAAAAACGGTTCCATATGTTGCAAGTAATTGCTATTAGTAGATTGTGATTAGATATGTTGTGGTCAGCTGTTGTTGGTAGACTATGAAGCTATATGTTGTGATTAGCTGATAGAAAACGTATATAGATTATACCACAGTTTCCCTTGTCGGGAAAGAACATGTTAAGTGTTATACGCGCTAGGAGTGTCATAGAAACTCTTCTTCTCTCCAATTTATTTTATTAGTAGAATTGTATGTTTGATTGTTAGGCCTAAACCTTAGTAGCTTATGGATAACTATTATACTTGAGTTAGTAAGTTGAACCGCATAGGCACAACTGGGCGATGTAGCTACTAGTCGGGCGCCTATTTTGTCAGTAAAGCATGCCCAGAGGCCATTGACATACCCTCACGCCCCAGGGCCAGAAATTTAGATAGGAGGGCCATACTTTGAGTCAGCGGCATTAGGGTTGTCTAGCAAGCTGAGTGACAGGCCACTGTCTAGTTAGCTATTACTAGTGTCAATTCCAGTTGATTCAGTATTCATCATACAAGTCGCTCAGGAAGCCTTTCCAGTCGTCCAAGTCAGATAGGACCCATTGGTACCCTAAGGAAGAAGACATTATTAGTAGTTAGAGGATGGGCCAATGTCCCATATTGCTCCCATGAGATACCTAGGTACAGGTCGCCGTTAGTGGCTAAGTCCAAGTAAGCTCTGCAAGTTAGGAATTTTCCAGGAAAGTCATGTAAGATCTGAACAGACCAAGTTGTGGGCTAAAGGACTAGAACCATGTTAGCATAGTATTACCCTCAGGCTAAGAATGTCAGTAAGTTGCCTGGGGGGGATTAGAGACTGACCGCTCAAAAGCATGTTCGGTCAGTAATGACCGTACAATCGTTCTAAGTAGAGGAACTAAGTAATTAGTCATCCGTGACCCCCATAGTTGTTTATGAGTTATAGTTGTCCAAGCAGGACATTTAGAGTATTATTAGGCCACTCCAGATCTTTCCCTATCTAGTCTAGACCATTAGAGATCATGATCATTACCAGGATCCTCTGATCAGATATAGGTTCATGGGATGTGCTTGCTAGCAGCCTTACAGACTATTCTAGGGGGCGAGAAACAGTAGCGTTAGGCCCAGAAGGCCAGATACGCCTTTTGAGTGGCTAGATTGAGATTTCAGCACAACACCTCGGTTGGGATTGCCCTCACTCAGGAGCTTTTCGTGACCACCCCAGGGTTACTAGTTGTGTTGTCGTCCATGAGGGGCTATATGACATCGCTCCAAGGGAGAGATATGCCTTCCGCAAGGGATGAAGATGAGGTCCGAGGACCTTATACAACCCATTCCATGGCTGTACTATTATTTCTATGCTGTATCGGCAGTACACACCCGTCAAGCCTGGTGCCCGGGGTGTAGTTATCACGAGTCCACCATACTCAAACACAACTACAAATCAGGAGCCAAGCGGGCTCAGTTGCAGACCCAGGGGTACGGCTTGGGCCCGTACCTGAACTAGAGGCTCCNGGTGTACTTTCCAGGGCTTATGGGGGTCCCGGTAGGTTATTTCTGTGTTGCTTGTACCTTCCATGCTTATGGAGGCCAGGTTAGGTTCTTGTTTGTATTTCTGTCTGCTAGATATATCTTATGAATATATGATTGTACAATCATAGCTCATATATGTGTAGTGTTTTTCTAGATGCAGATTACGAATAAGTCAACTTACAGGTTAATCTTTCTGCCCCTTCTCTCTACTTACTTTCAGCATTTAACAGCTTACTTACTGCCTTACATATTGGGTACATATTGTACTTACGTCCATCCCCGGGTGCTTCATTACTTTCTTGTAGGTTTAGACAGACAAAGTTCAGGCTCTTCAGTAGTGCTGTTCAGAGTCAGCAGTTTGACCAGCTCCTGTCGTTCGGAGTTGCCAGGTTGTAGAGGTTATAGTATTTCAGTTGTATAGCATTTAGGGTAGGCCGGGGCCCTGTCTCAACCACTATTTGTATTCTTAGAGGCTTGTAGACTACACTCTGCCAGTTAGTTAGTTGTTATGAGGCCTAAATTAGTTAAGTTTCGTATTTTGGCCGTGTGGGGCCTAGTATAGTGGCTTGTTCTCATTTCTGTTATAACTAGACAGCATGATGGTCTTGTTAGCTCACATAAGATCCCTTTGTTTCCTGCGGTTGGTTAGTTGTTTTTATTTATAGGTGGCTATACGGCCTTGTCGGTTGGGGGTTGTGTTTACAACCAAGATATAACCTGTTATTTTCTTGAGTTGAGTTGCAGGCATGCACTAGACCCGCATAGGTCCAGCCAGGTCAGTCAGATCCTAGTAGGGCACTAGGTTCCTGTCATGCCTCCCAAGGTGGGGCATGACACCCCACTATTTCGCCCAAGTGGTCAGAACCGCCCCCGGCTTTACAAGCAAGGGGATGTGCGTGCATGATGATATCACAAGGAACCAATAATATATATATATATATACACCTATGGTGGAACATAATTCTGAGACCACGGGATTTACCTGAACGCCAATTCTACTCAGTGCTAGACATTGCTTCCAAAAGCTTGCATGTGAGGGCTCATATAGTAACCATGAAATCATTCATGAAGTTCATGGCCAAATAAAATAATAACATGATGGATCCCACTTGAAACACGTGATTAGCCATGAATAAGGGCCCATGAGTCGGCCAAAAGTCATAAATTCATAAATCATGAAAATCATGCATACTTGTGAAATGTTTATATACTTGATATTAATAAATCCATGATGAGTACTTGAGGAAAAATCATAACATGAATCATAAATCATAATTTAGACTTTGTAAGATCAAAATCATCATAGAATCATAACTTGACTTTTCATGAAACTTACATAATTGAGCATAATTTAATTAAAATTTGAAACTATAGATTTATAATCAAAGTAGCTATAAAATCTGCCAATAGATCATAAAACATGATTTGATACATGAAAGGAATTGACCTATAGATAGATCATAGAGAATTTCACAAGAATTGGAATAACCCCATAAGATCATGAAACTTGAATCTAGAATTGAAAATCCATGAAATTGAAAAGAATTTAGAGCATGAGAGTGAAAAGAACTCTCATTCATAGCCTTACATACATGGGTAAATCTGATTTACACTTCCTCTTGAAAGCCCAAAGGAAATTGGAGAAATTCTCCAAGCTTGGTATCCAAGGAAGAACTCTAATTTGCATGCATGGAATGGTAAGGCTTAGGATAGGCTTAACACTCTTAAAGCTGTGACACCTCGGATAATTTGAGCGATAAAATCGTGCTTTTAAGGTAGGACTAAGAGTACATGATAGGCTAAGAAGGAAGTGTTATAATTTATTTGAGTCACCCTATGTTCGTATTTAAGATTGGACGTCGATCAAGTTGTAGAACAAAATTCAGAAAAAAGGTTATCGCAAAATTTGCTTCTTGAGATTCCTTGAAATTTAGGTCAAAAGTCTTGAGACTTTTCTACAAATATATGAGGAGTTAGGGTGTGTGCTACCTATAAAATTAAATATCTACGATTCTAGTTTCCAGTGCATCAAACCATTTGTCAATCCGACTTTGGAGTAGAGAGATATTTGCGTTTTCGCTAGACCGCGCAACCAGGCACCTCACAAGGCCTTAAGGCGGTGGATGATTATTTAATCCCCTTTTGTCGGTTGTTGGACATCAATAATTCATTTTCCAACATATATTTAAACCTCTCTCAAGTTCTCTCCATGATTTCCTTTGGGTTTTGGGGCTAGAAACCACGGTTCAACATGATTTTTGTGTCAGGAAGTCGGGAATCGCGTGTAGTCCGTGGTTTGGTGTCTTTTCCGGGCTGTTGGTAAGTATTCTTTATTTTGTTATCCTTAGTTTTTAAGGTTGTTTATAGGTGTTTTAACACCAATAGGGTATTGTCTTGGAGTTTCTACCATCGAATTCCTATGAATCTTGTCGGATAAGCTTCGTTTGTCTTGTTTTGTTGTTGAGTTGTGTTGGCTGCATTTTGGCAGAATTTTGCACAACCTTTAGGAAGTAGGTTCATGGATTTGAAGGCTCAAGTTCGGCTAGGATTGAAGCTAAGGTATGTTAAGCTGGTCCCTCCCTTTGTCGGGATGAATTGCATAGCTCTTGTCGTCCGTGTTAACGTGTGTGTTGGCTGTTTTGTGATGACTTGTGTTTTTGCTATTATTGAAATCTTGTTCTGCTGTTTATATGGTGATAATGGTTTGTTTAAGGTGCTGGTTTGTTTGGTGGCTCGGGATTGAGTGCAGAGAATCGTAGTTATGGCAAATTGTTAGGCTCGTATCGAGAGGTTGTGTGTGAAGCGTGTGATTCTTGTAGAAAGTTATGGGTTGTTAGTGTGAATAAGATTATGTGATGATATTGACAAGTGAATGAGGGATTAGAGTGGTTAAGGTTGATGATTGCGACGATCTTTTTTTATATTCGAATCAACAATTGTGTCGACCGTGTCGATGGCACATGACGGCCGTGGTGATACTTGGGCTGATTTGGCCGTGTCCCTTGATGTTAGTTGTTACACCCCGTAAGTTTCTAGCATGTAGTTGGCCTATTCGCATGTTTGTTGGAAGTTTTAGGGTGCCTTACGTGCGAGGAAAGGGCCCGGGGAAAGACCGAAAAAGTGCCAAGTTGGGATTTCACGAAGGGAGGCCGAACTGAGCTGCCAAAGGGGCAAAGTGGCACGGAGCCCCTACCTCCACATTAGCCAACGTGGCACGGAGCCAAAACGGCACGTTGGCCAACGTGCCACGTTGCTATGCATCCGGCTCCAAGTATAAATAGGCCTCACCCTTAAACTTTATATCATTTTC
>JACEIK010006765.1:52526-85194 GCA_018107945.1 Datura stramonium | reverse complement strand
TATGCTTGAGTTTTGAGATACAGTTATGGGTAGGTCGGAGCCTTGTTCCGACCATCAGTCAGTTTACTCTTTAGAGGCTTTGTGGACTTAGTGTGTACAATGGTATTCTATTTGTGGCCTTGTCGGCTTTTTGTTTTTTAGTTTAGCTTACTCATAGCCTTGTTTGCATTTCAGTTGTTTATCCTATATTATTGATACATTATGGGTCCAGTTTGTGCTCTATTTGATTGTGACAGGTGGCCTTGACGGCCTAAGTGTTACAGTTACAGATGTCATATAGCCGACTTTCCAGTCAGTCAGGTATGGGGAGCCATCACGCTCCCCCCCAGTTATGGGGCGTGACAGATCTTCTGTATGATTTTCAACATTCAAGGATGAATGTTCCCAAGGGGGAGATATTTTTATACCCCGAAAGCCCAACGATCAGACCCGGGAGTTAAAACTGAGAAAACAGGATTTTCTGCACCAGGTCATAGAACGAGTCGTCTTGTGACTCGTGGGGAAGACCACAAGTCGTGAAGTGATTCTTGCTAAGGTGCATGGCTTAAGTTGGAAATTTTGAGTTTGGAGTCCCCACGGACATGACCACGAGTCGTGGTCAGCACCCACGACTCGTTGACTCAGTCGTGGTCATGAGCTAATGAAAGGTGAAGGTTGAGTTGGCAGTGTCCCCTATGGTTGGACACTACGAGTCGTGGTCAGACACCACGATTCATTAGGTGAGTCGTAGTCAGCATTTGGTGAATGACTTGAGATTTTGGCAGTGGAGGTAACAAGTGGTGACCACGACTTTAACGAACCATTAGGTCCCTCGTGGGGACCCCTGGAGGAAAAGTGGTCGCGGACTTCATGACAGCAGATAACGACTTTTTTCCCCAGGTAACAACTCGTCCAGTCCCTCCTGGGGACTGGCAGTCAGTTGTTTTCTACGAATTTAGTAAGGGCTTATATGTAATTCCTATGATCCTAAGGCCTAAACTATGTCATTTTATGATATGAATAGTGAGTATTAGGAGGGGTAAGTTCATTCTAGGCTATTCCTATTCATGCATTCAAAGATAGAAGTGAAGAGAAATGATCAAGCATAGTTCCTTCAAGTTTTTCTCAATTCTTCATTGGGAAATTAAGGGAGTTGTAGAATCTAATTCTCTCATATATGTAGGGTTATGAATGGGTGAATTTATTCACACCACGCCCAATAACTCTCTAATTTATGAAATTCTATTGATAATTTTATGGTGTTTTATCCTAATTCTTGTGAAATCCTTTTGATCTATCTATGGTTTAATCTCCTTCATGTATCAATTTATATTTTACGAATCATGGAAAGATTTTATAACTATTTAGATTTAACTTTTTTAAAAAACTATGCCCAATCATGTATGTTTCATGATAAATCAAGTTATGATTCTACTTTGATGTTGATGTTCGTTAAACCATTATGATTTATGACTCATGATATGATTTCTCTCAAATTCTCATCATGAATTTATGAATATCAAGTGTAGACATGCTTTACAAGTATGCATGAACCTCATGATTTATGATTTATGATTATGACCGACTCACTGGCCTTACTTTCATGGCTAGTTCATGTATTTCAAGAATGGTTATGATTATCATTATTTTAACTAGCCTATGAATCTCATGTATATTATCCTATGAGCACTATATATGTTTTGGGAGTGGTATTTAACACCGAGTAGACCCGGGGTCCAAGCATACCTCAAGTCTTAGAACTACGCGCCAATGTAGCCATGATGAGACCTCTATGTTACTGTCCCTTTAGCCCAAATGGGCCCTCTGTTGTGATATCACACCTTTTTCATGGTTCTACCTTTTGCAAGATATGAACTCCCTCCTGACTAGGGGTTTATAGGTCGAGCTCCATATGTGCTCATATGGAGTATGTCAGTTATAAGGATCTCCCACTGTTCCTCATAATTTATGTATAATTATGATTATATACTTTGGCTCAAGCCACATTTAATAAAGCTTTTCTCTTGTGAGTATGATTATAAATGATTTATGAATGTTATGAAAACCTTGAGCGTTATGTTGCATTATGATACTTATGTTATGGTCATGTTGTCCTACTCTTATGAACTTTTATGTATTTAAAATGTCCATTTTACTTACCTTACATACTTGGTACATTCCACGTACTAACCGCATACTCTATGTTGTATCATTTTATGATACAAACTCCGATCTCCAAACTCGACCCCGTCATTAGTCGACTTTCAAAGTTAGCATCCTACTTCAGTGGTGAGTCCTCATCTCCCGAGGATCATTCGTTAGTAGTTATCTTTTTATTTTTAGTTTTTTAGACTTATCGAGGTAGTCTAGGTGTTGTCCCATCAACCCATTAGATATATTAGAGGCATTCAGACTATATGTAGTAATCAGCTTGTCGTGTATGAAGTGAATTCCGGTGCCGATGTTATGTTCTTATTAGACTTCTATTATGTTGTTATGTCAAGTCTTCCTCTTTATTGGATTGAGATAGATGTATGTTCATTCCATGGGTCGACTTCGAGTCTCTCGGGGTCCTTGTCCCGTGTCTCGATCCGGGCCTATGTTCGGTTCGTGACACGTATATTATTGAACCCCCTAGATCACTCAATTAGGTTCATTAATAGTAGGATCTTTGTAAATATGCAAAAAATCACTTAATCAATCACTTGGTGTTCTTCAACAACCAAGCAATGTTTATCTCAATCAATTATTTCAAATTGATGAGAATTCAAATCAAAACAAATTGTAATTTGATGTTAGGAATATTTCTATGCTCATTTGCCTTGTTTTTGCCTTGTTTTTGCCCATCTTTTACCTTGTTTTGTGTTCATAATCCTTATGAAATGCATAAATTCATATTTTTGTGTGTTTTGTACACTAATAAACGACTTGAGGTGTTTTGAGCAGGAAATCAAGAAAAAAAGACCCAAAATGAACTAAGGTTTAATGTTTGAGAAGCTAAGAAGAAGGTTTTGGGGGCTATGGTTGGCCCAGCCCTCAACTTCATGAGATAATTTCATCATTTTTGGGGCTATGGATGGCGCCCCATGCCAAGTCCTTAACTTCAGAGGATGTTCATTCAATACCTTGGTGAGATGGTGGCCGTGGAGTCCCAGACCTTCTCCAGACTTAGAGAAAATTTCCAAAATTCTGATGAGATAGAGGAAGTCGCGTGCCAGAAGGGTCCTAATGTTCAAGAATTTGAATAACACTCTGGTGCTAGTGAGAGTGGTACGCTAGAGGTGTTAAAAGTGCATAAAATTGGTTAAGTTCTTGGTGAAAGGTGAGGGAAGCGCACCAGGCCTATCCTAGAGCTGAAATTGCTGGAAATTTGACTAACTCTATGCTGAGATGATGAGGGCAGCACACCATACCTATTTCGGGCTAAAATTGCTGATTCTAAAGCTAAGTGTTGGAGGTAAGAAGCGTCATTTGAGGGATCAACTATAAATACATCCTCTAGGTTCTTTGTTAATAATCTTTGGATCATTTTTACATTGCATATTTCATTTGTGGAGGCTTGTAAGCCATTTGGAATGAATACAAAGTTCTAAACTAGGTTTCTTCTCTTCTTTACTATTTTATTTCAAATGATAAGTGGATAAACTCATACTCAGGGGTTTTGGCCATGGTGGATGGTTGATTTTTTGAAAGACTGATTTAATCTAGAATTGATTATTCTTTAATGGTTATTTGTATTTACTTGTTTTAATTGCTTATTTAGGAGATTGATCACCTTGTAAGTAAATCTGTTGGCTTTCGATTGAAGTTGGGAAAGGGAATCGAAAGTGTTAAAGGTAAATACAGAATAGAAATCCAAAGACCCTTGAACCATTGGTGAGAGGATAGAAGTTCTTGTTGAGGATATGGATATACCTTTTAACCCTGTTTAGTCGAAATAAAAGTAGGCATAATCGTCGTTTCATGTTTCTCCATTGACCAAAGGAATATAGGCATTAGGGTTCATGAAATAGTTCTTGGATGCTAGGGATAGTGGAAAGGAGTGGGATAGTAACTTGAAACTAGCAACCATAAGAAGAATCGTTCTAGTGTAATCACGTCTTGAAAACTCATCCTGAAAATAAACAAGTGCCATTTCCATAGATTTTATCATCATCGAAGTAAAACCAAGCTTGAAACTGATTTAGTTAATTTTACTTTTAAAGAATTTTTTAGTTTAATTTCCGAAACCATTCCTCATTTCAATTGTTTATTAGAATAGAAAAATAAAGTAATAACCTTATAACGATTGAACTGACAAGTTTCTATTGGCACGATAATCGGGGCTTCCAGTCCTATATTACTTGACGAACACGTGCGCTTGTGTGTGCTTGGGCGAAATCATAATTTATCAATTAGATTCATCAAATCTCTAAGTGAATCTATTAAGACAAGGTTATTCCTTGAGTTATTACTGATTGATGCTACCCAAATCCTAATTGTCTCTTTCAAGCACAATTGGGGCAATTTGACATGAATCGGTGTTTGCAATCACTAATTATAACAAACAAATCAAAGATCAATTACATAATCAAAATCCCATTATCAAATCATCCTAATTAATATTAGTAGGGTTCACAACGCTAGATAAGAATTTAGTTGCTCATGAGTAGAGATGAAGAAGTAGAAGAAATCATTAAATTAACCATGATCAACCTACAAATCTGTTGAAGAGAGAGAAATTCAAAGCATGAAATAGATCATCAAACTAACTTTAAAATACAATGGGTACTCTCTGACTAGTCTATTCTCTACTGTAAAGTTCTGACTCTCGAGAAAAATGATTAAAGAGACTATTTATACTAAGACCAAAACCGTAATTTAATTTAAATTTGATAGTCCCAGTTCGCTGTTATGGACCATATCTTGAATTTATGGTCCATACTTTCCACCATATTTTGGATTTTCACTTTGTTCTATCTGATGTCGTGCATCAAGTTATGGATCGCATATTGAATTTATAGTTTGTATCTGCCTTTCATTGGATTGCTTCTTGTAACACCCCAAAAGTTCCTTAGACCAGAGCCAAGGCTTACAATAGAAAATGAAAGGAAAACAATAACAAAACCAAACAACAAACCTTAGTACGGTTCATTGTAAGGTCCAATGGGTCATTGGAGGTGCTCGATGTGTGGTGTCCATAGAATTGTAATAAATTTTCCCAGAACACACGAGGGTATTGTACGGACCATTTCCTAGTTGAATGGGTCATTCGATATGGTCGCTGCAATAGATTAAGAGAATTTTGATTGAAGAATGGGAAAAACCAACGGTCCGTTGTGTGGTACCAGGGCCTGTTGGATTGGGTCATTGGTTCTACCAGTGTGTTGAAAATTTTTGGCTAAGTTTAGAGACATTCTAGATACATGGATAGACCAGAGCCTAGTACAATTATGGAGACAAGGTGTTAAGATCAATTCCCAAGGATGACAAGTACAATCGATGCAAATTAAGATCATAAGGAACCTCTAGTACAAAGTTGAGTTGAGAGCTTTCTTACCCATTGAGTTTTCGTATAAGTTCTTACAAGGGTCAACATCAAATGATCATAGCTCCCGTCTTACAAAGTGTTTTTGGGTGATTCAGTATACCAAATTGAAGCCCTTTGAGTTTTTTTTCCAATGTATTCGACCTTGCGTCAATCATAGTTTGGAGTAAAAAGTTGTGACTAGTCTTGTGAAACAACACCAAACTTTGGACGGAAAACAGTACGGGTCGTTGGTTGTAAGGACGACCCGTTGTTTCTGCCCATGGAATCCAACTTTTGAGAATTGTCCAAAATCAGTCCAGAACCAACGAGGGGGTTCAATTGTCCATTGGTTGATCCAACTGGCTGTTGTTTGGGTCATTGAATGAGTTCCAGAGAGTGGTTCGAAGGCAAGGGGACCAGCAAAGACTGGACCGACGGCCCATTCTTTCAAACAACGACCCGTTGGATTGGTCATTGGTTCTCTCATGAAATTTTCTAGATTGACAATCCAGGGGTATTTGGTAAAACCATGTGCTTTTAACTCTTAAATGACGTTGTTCTGGGACTCCTACGGGACAAATTAAAGGGGGTTTTCCTAGTCTAACCTCTCAGTCTTTCCTAATCAACTCAGAAACAGATCGTAAGTAGACTTAGGAACTCCAGACTCTTTTCTCTCAAGGATCAGGAACTAGGGTTTCTCTCAAAGGTACAGTAGCTTCAAGACCATTAGAGAGATCCTTCAACTAGTTATGTGGGACTTCAACCAGGGTATCCTTTCACCCTTGTGTCCCATAGTTTTCAGCAAACCCTAGCTTTATAGTACTTTTAGAGATCATGATTTAGGAATTTTCTTTGACTGTAAAATTTTTCCACATCCTCAATAGTGTTAAACTACCATGACTAGAATTCTTACATGCGTATGATAGTATTTTCAGTTATTACAAAATTCCTTAAATTCTATTATTTTATTTAGTTTACAGGAGTAATTTCTAACTGAAATTCATGCTCTAATTCTATTGATTCAGTTTGCTTTCTTAGTCTTGATCTCGATCATAAATTCGGGTAAAACTTGCATGGTTTAGGCTCAACAAGAAAGGTTATGTTGATATGGTAGATTTTACTCGAGTTACGAATGATTAGCATAAATAATAGAATAGAAATTAATATCTTTGTATATTTAGTTTCAGAGTCTCAGTCAACACTCAGAACACTTAGAGTTTTAGAGAAATGTCAGCTGATCAGTTTGATTATAGTCGTTTCTTGAGGTGTCAGTGGTGCCTCCCAGTTATCAGTTATTATACTCAGATATTAGTTATCAGATTTTAGTGGTTCTTTAGACGATTGCGACACTTTTAGTTAAATAGCTCTTGTCAGTCTTAGAACCACCAACTTTAGTGTTAGTTTGTTCTTTAGATGGTTACGACGCTTCCAGATAAGCAGTTCTGACCAGTCATAGAACACTAGTTTCCAGATCTGGTCCGATAAGACTCTCAAGGTACTTCCAAACAAGTATCTCTGACTTAGTCTTGGGCCCCAGTTTTGAGCTATCATCTTGGCAGTAGTAGTCATGTCAGGACTATCCAGTGGGAGCAGGACATAGCACCGACAGGGCCGGGGTTCCAGCGTACTCAGTTTCCCAGAACTATGTTGCCACCATAGGTTATTTTATTAGCCTTATGGCCCCAGACAGTGATCTCACAGTCCATGCCTTTATACCCTGACAAGATATATTGGGTCCTATCGATAGGGTGTGTACATTAGACTCCACGTCTAGCTCACGTGGTTATATATCAGTTATAGTCCTTTCCACTAGTCAGCACAATCTCAGTTTAGCTCAGCTTAGAACAGTTTCAGTTTACTCAATTCAAATCAGTTCACTACAGTTAGTTCAGATCAATATCTCATATTCAGGGCATGTCTTTGACCATCAAACAGGGTTATTTGATCATTTCAGTTCATATAGTTTCAGTATTTTTTAGTTGGTCATTGAATGTCATTACAATCAGTTATTTATTCTTTGTTATGTTTTCTCCCACTTACCCAGTACATTCAAAGTACTGACGCATACCTTTTATGTTGTATCATTTTATGATACAGTCACAGGTTCTCAGACTCAGCGTCGTTAGTAGATTTTCTGCAGGTGATATCAGCTGTACCAGTGGTGAGTCCTCATCTTTCGAGGACTGGTATTATTTCTTTTCAGCTATATTTCTTTCAGTTAGACTTAGAGTTAGCAGGGGGCTTGTCGCAGCAACTCATCAGATAGATGGCTTTCAGACATAGTTAGAGAATCACATTTTTAGTTTATTTTTAGTTGTATAAAACTTTATGACTTAGTTCTTCTTCTTAAATATTTTATCTTATTATTTTAAAGCTTACACTATGTTTTTACTCAGATTACCAGTGTTATGATAGACCATGGATTGACTTGGGGTTACTTGTGACTCCAAATACTGTGTCTCGTCTAGGGTATAGACTAGGGTCGTGACACTTCTCCAAGTTGACAATGTTCTCAATCAATGGTCTGCAGTACCATTTTCGATTCACAAATTTAATATGTGGGTCATATCTAGATTCATACTTTACTGACAAATTTTTTTTCAACTCACTGGATTGAACCACTCTAAATGTACGGGTTGCACTTTGGATTTATGGTATGTCTGTTTCATTTTCTGGAAAAAATTTTGAGAATGGTGCCTCTTTCCTACAACTCATTGGAAATCCTAAAACATAGCAAAATAGCATTAGTATTGACTTAAATTAGTACTTAAGGCAAGAAAAACTCTATGAGTAGAAGTACAAATGTGTCATAAAACCCCGATACCTCACTCTATGTTTTTCACAAATAAGGCAAGTTATGAAATATTTTTAAAGAGTTAAAAAATGGATCATAACAATGATCAAATAATGTCCTAACAATGATCTAACGGATAGGGTTTTCCTCCAATCATTGTACAAGCCTTGATACATCCAAACAATCCATGGTCAACCATTTGGCTAGTGATCTCTCATGGATTTGACGTTTTTGTCCACAAGTGAGTTGCTAGATAAGATGACAAAAACCAATTCCTTAAGGTTTCAAGAGTTCATATACTGAATAGAAATACTTTTATGGTTAATTTGAAAAAAGAGTTGCAAGCTCAAAGAAGTGAGAAATTGACCTCTATCATGCAAGTTTTTGCTAAAAGTCAACTTCAAAATAACTATGCTCCAAATCAAGTTTATGTTATGAATGATTTTCAATGTAATATAGGCAATAAAATTTCCATTGTTAATCCATAGCAAGGAGGTGATGGATGGTATTACACAAATATGTTGAACCAAGATGACACTTATAATGCGCGATGCTACCAAAAGAACAATGGACAGGCTCAATATATGGTAGATACCAAGGTTGAGAGGTAATTTATAAGGCCCTAACCAAAGTGATTGAAGGCAACCTAATCAATGAAAGTTGAATCAATAACAGTCTCACAACAAAAATATCCAAGAGAATTGGAGAAATAGCAAAAAAAAGCAATAGGGGATCGGGTCCTTCCTTTGATCTAAGTCTCCCTACTTACCAATAACCAAGCAATCCTCCCATATACCATTTTTAAGGTTCAAGATCTTTTAGTAATAAGATGGAACATATTGAAAACATATTCAAACAAATTATGAATATGACTGCACAATGGAATTGCCAACTTTCTTCTCATATCATATCTATCCAAAACATAGAGTTCCAAAGGAGACAAATCCAAAAGATTCTGAATACCAGATCTTCGGTTGACTTACCAAGGGATACAATATAAAATACTAAAGGGAAGAATGATGGACCACATGTGGTGGCTACAATTACAAGGAGTGGTAGAGGTGGCACTGTCCTATGCAAGTACAAAGTGAAGTTACTATTCCACAATAGTAATTCTTGATGAAGATGATGTGCAAGTAGGTGTTGATCAAAGGAGATATAAGATTCAAATTGATCTAGTGGTGGAGGCTGATAAGACTCAAGAAGCCATCAACCTATCTAAAGACACATGATTGACATACTACACTTGGAGGGTCCTAAGAAGAAGGCACTAGTTCTAGAGCTTTCTCCTTATCTTCTTCGCAAATCAATGGGTTTCAGGTAAAGGAGCTTAAAAGAGTAATCAATAATGAAGTGGAACATATTTGGGAAATTAGAAATTGAGTTGAAAGCACTAAATTTGAGGAAAACTCAAGTGAAGAGAACAAGAAGTTTGGCCCCATAAACTTAGTTCAGGAAGTTGTAATATTGAGCAAGAATGCAACGAAAACATAAAGTTGAATCTCATTCGTCTCTATGAATAAAGAACTCAGAAACGTTTTTGAAAGAATTAACCTTTTCATAAACCGACGATCTAAGTTCAGCTCGATGATTTACATCATGAAATTCTATAACTGAAGAATAATGTTACATCCTAAAAAAAATTTCATTAAATGATGTACGTACTTTTATGTTGGTAGTTAAAGTGTAAGAATGTATATGTTAAAAGGTTAGAAAGAATATGGGATAAGTTGTATAAGAGTGTTGGGGGATTGGAGACATGAGACGACATGAAGAGAGAATCGACAAGGTCGGATGAGGCCAAGCCGCAAAGACCTGTGTCACGACCCGAACATACACCTGGATCATAGAAACGAGACAAGGAACCCCGAGAGGCCCCAAGTCAACCCATTACACATTCATACAACTAATCTCATTTAATAAGCGGAATACTTAGCATAAAACATAGAGAAAACGTAACCATAAGATAACATCTGAAAGTACTAGACATACACATAACTTGAGTACTACATACTTTATGAAAGCCTCTACTACATACGTTGGGTTGATGGTACAACATCCCCAACTAACCCAACCAAAACAGAAACACAAGATAACATAAAAGTCTGTCAAACAGCCCTCGGAACATGAGGACTCACAAATAATCTGAAAGTGAGAGTTGAGATGGACTAAGGATGAGGATGAGCCTGAGAATTGGGACCTGTATCATGAAACGATACAACATAGGAAGTATGCAGTCAGTACATGGAATATACTGAGTATGCAAGGTAAGTAAAATGGCCATTAAAAGGGAAAATAAACTCATTAATAAACATAGGAGAAGGACATCATGCATGTATCATAAACTTTGTAAGAAAACATAAGGCTCAAGACTTTCAAATCATTCGTAAATCATTCATTATCATAATCGTAAGTAAAATTTATCAAAACATAACTTGAGCCAATAACATAAACAATGCATAAGACATGCGGAACAATGGGAGGACTCATCATAACCGACACCATCATGGTAGAGCATTTCATGATGCCCCACTATCGCGCTCAAGTAGGCAGAGCTGACCCTGGCTTGGTAGGCGAGGGTCATGAATAAGGCTTGATATCACATTTGAGGGGATCATTTTCAATACATCATATCATTTAGAAACCCATGGTGGCACGTGGTTATGAGACACCAGTGTAGTCCTTTGAACGCCGGGCTGCTCGGTGCTAGACACGGCTCCCAAAAATATGCATTTGGGCTCATACATAAATCAATAACATCATGCATTAAGATTCGTTGGCTAAAATATAACATTAATCATCATTGTTCCCCTTTAAAACATGCTTAGCAAAGAATCAAGGCCCTTTTAGTCGGCCAATATCATAAATCGATAAATCATGTAATTCACTTCATAAATCATAAATCATTCTTTAACATGTGGGAATTTCCCAATACTTCATCATATTCAATTCTTTCATAATATGCTCATAAACATGGGTAACTTGAATTCATGCTTTTCCCTCATTAATAAATTCAAAATATAGAGTATTAATCATAAATCATAACTTTCATAAACTTTCATCAAATGGGCATTTTGAATCCAGACCCTTGAAACATGATTTTAAAGAGAATAATAACTAAACCTTCCCATCATTCATAATTCAAGAATTACAACTCAATTAAGTCATACCCATAAAGAGAAATAAAAAATTTCATGTATTTGAGTAAAACCCCATAGACTTGAATAGGAGTATTCATGATTTCAATTTAGATTTGGGCATGGGCGGGGAAGAATTTTACCCATTCTAAAATCCTACATACCTGGGAATGGATTGATTTGAAGTTCCTTGAAAACCCACAAAGAAATTGGTGGAAACTTGAGGAAGAAGATCTTGAATCTTCCAAAAATCTCTCTAAAGTTCTTGAATGAGAATAGGCATGCATAAAGGACTTAACTCATCTTATCACACCCAGAAAAATATCCAAAATGATGTAGTTTAGGGTCCCAAAGCACGGAAAAGTTGAAAATGCCCTTAATAAAATTTTCCTGAAAACTATTCCGGGCTGACAATAGACCGGTCCAACAGGTCGTGGTAACATACCACGAATTGTGGTATCGAGTCTTTGGGTCCGCTGCCTCCTAACATAACTCAGATCCTTCCCATTGCTTGTCAGGACGAGCTGTTACTTGAAACGATGGGTCATTGGATCGGCCGTCATCGACTTCTTGGCCAAATCTAACTTCCTAACCACGAGCCTCGCCACGACTCATGGCTCCTTCCAATGAGTCGTGCTCTAAACCCATAGCTTACATGGGAAAGTATCAACCTCCAACAACAACCACAACCAATGACCTGTGGCTTCTTCAAATGGGTCGTTGGGTCTCTCGTTGTTTACCCTATCACCTAGCCTGACCCTAACCACGGCTACAAAGGACGACTCGTTGTATCCCACAACGGGTTTTCATACCTCCCGTTGTCTCCACTTCCACCAGCTCTTCTCTAACCAATGACAGCATACAATGACTCATAGTTTGATGCCACGAGTCATTTTGTGGTCTGTCTTGTGATATTTTTGCCAGTTTTCTGCACTTTTGAAATTTAACTCCCAGGCCTGTTCTTAGGCCTTTCTAGGGTATTACAATATCTCCCCCATGGAAACATTCTTCCACGAATGTAGGAAAAAAGCAGCAAACAGAAACATACAATTCATCATAACCATATACTGATTATTTTAACCAAAATTTCACGGAATGACTACCTCCGAATAAAGTCATATAGCTGAATTGACCTCATACATTGCATACACATTCATACACATAAGAGAAACTTGCACACGTCAACCAAACATGAAAACTAAATAGATTCATGGGGAAAAACTAATACCTCAAGTTGGAACCGAGCCGATAGAGAACAAATGTGGATATCTAGCCATCATGTCCGCTTCGGCCTCCCACGTAGCTACCTCAACATGCTGATTTCTCCATAAAACCTTAACTAAAGCGACTTCTTTGTTCCTCAGCCTCCAAACCTCATGATCCATGATTTCAACGGGAATTTCTTCATAACTGAGGTTGTCCTTCACTCCAATGTTGTCCACCGAAACTACCAAGGCTGGATCACCGAAGCACTTCTTCAAAAGTGACACATGAAAGACGGGATGAACCGAAGATAGCTCCGAGGGCAAGTCCAACCCATATGCCACCTTGCCAACTCTTCTCCCAACCCGGTAGCAACCAATATAGCGGGGACTGAGTTTTCCTTTCTTCCCAAACCGCATGACTCCCTTCATGGGTGATGCCTTTAGAAATACCCAGTCGTCCACATCAAACTCCAAATCCCTTCTCCTCATATCAGCATTCAATTTCTGACGACTCTGAGAGGTTTTCAACTGGTCCCTTAGCAACTGAACCTTCACCATCGCCTCATGAACTAAATCTGGTCCTATCATAGCTGCCTCACCAACCTCAAACCATCTGATGGGCGATCTACACCTTCTCCTGTAAAGAGCCTCGAACGGTGCCATCTGGATGCTAGAGTGATAATTGTTATTATAAGTAAACTCGATCAAGGGAAAATGATCATCCCAAATACCTTTAAAATCCATAACACATGCCCTCAACGTATCCTCAAGGGTCTGAATTGTTCGCTCTGCATGGTCATCTGTTTGCGGATGGAAGGTTGCACTGAGCTTAACTTGCATCCCAAGTCCTTTTTGAAAAGAACGTTAGAATTGAGAGGTAAACTGAGTACCTCGGTCTGAGATAATAGACAAGGGTACTCCATGATGTCGAACCAACTGATCTTGGGCATAATTGCGTGCCCAAGTGCTATTTTATAACTTAGTTTAGTCTTGTTTGTCTATTTATGCACTTACATTGTCATGTGATTTTATGTAAATTTAGATATGTACTAACCAACATGATTAGTCCTTATTTTTGTAGGTTAAAAATGCATTTGAGGAACAAATTTATGATGGGTGAAGTGGAGGAATGGAATCGGAAGCAAAACGCAAAAGTCGACAAGAAAACATGCAAAACAGGCAACCTGCGCGACAGCACTGTGCCACGCCAGGCATAACTGCGCGACAGGGGCCATGTCACGGTTTCAAACGCGATGCATAAGCAGCGTGCCACGCTGCCATCGCGGCAAGCTTCTGCCGAGGCTCAATTTTTAGGTGATTTCCAATGTGTTGTCGCGATATCTCCGTGTCACGGAGGTAAATTGGCACGACCACCTCCGTGCCACAGAGCCATTCCATGACGGGCAAAATTTTGTAGATTCCCCTTTACTATAAATTGAACCCTTAGATTCTAAAATCAAATTGTCACGAAATATTTTCTAAAAACCATAAAGAAGCGAAGGGAGAAGTGAAGAACTCACCTAGGGTTCACCAAATTTACCTTCTCTTTTATCTATTCTTGTAATTACATTACCTTAACGATGTTTTTGAGTATTTGTACGAACATGAGTGGCTAAAACCCTTCCTTTAGGGTTGAGGTTACGTGATATGATTTTAAATGCATGAATTCGTTTTGGTTTGAGTTGTTAATTGTTTTTTTTGTCTTACATTCTACATTATGGTTGTTTTTATGCTTGATCACCATGAAAACAAATACGTTAAGCTTAGTTAAAAGCATGAAAGAGCAACCCTAGGCAAGAATAAGAGAATGTAGGGAGCAAGTTCTTATCTTTCGATATGATTCACGGTTAGGATAGAAATTATGCCTAATTTTCCTTGCTTGGTTGATAAAACAGGATGACAACAAGACACCGGCTTAGAATTGTCACTCCACCACTCGTAGAAGTAGTTTTGAAGCTAAGTTGAGTTAAATTATTAGAGGTACAACAGTCCATAATCAAGAGCATAAACCTTGTAAACCACATCCATGTAGTTGAATTGCCCACGAACTAGGATGTCACATCCCCGCTCAACGACGTAGTTTTGAGGCTAGTTTGTCGTGTTTAGAGGCTCGAGAGACCATGAACATCACATTTTCAACTATGTGAGATAACAATTGATAATTTCATACTTGAACCATTACAAAGTGTAGCATTGCATNATTTTAATTTATTTTTTAGAATGCAACAGTATCTTAAACTTGATAATTAGCTGAATTGGCCCAGTCCCTGTGGGTTCGACATCCGGCTCTTAAAAAGGGCCACTGTATTACTTGTGAGACCACATACGCTTGCGTGTGCGCTTGGGCGCAGTCACAATAAGTTTTTTGGCGTCGTTGCCGGGGACTGGCGAAGTTTAGTAAATTTTTTTTATTTTGTGTGATTTTTAATTTTCTTAAGTGTTGAGAAACTTGGTCTTAGTCTGATATATTGAAGGTGACAAGTTGTCCTTGCAGCGCTGGCAAGGAATAGAGAGCTAGTGGAACCGTTGCTGGAGCTTGAGCATCAAATTCATTTACGTAGGGGGGATGCTCTAGAGAAAAAGCTAAAGAGACTTCAGGAGAGGTTACAACAACCATCGACAGGACAAGCAAAGTTGTTACCTGATATCACCAACTCCCAGATATACAACTTAGCATAATCATCCGCTGAATCCATAGTCTTGACCGGTAGGAAGTGCGAAACGTTTGTTAATCTGTCGACCACCACCCAAATGGAGTCGTAGTGTCAGTGAGTACGAGGTAAACCTATAATGAAATCCACATTAATTTCTTCCCACTTCCAAGTGGGGATGCTGATATCCTGAAGTACGCCTCCCGTCCTTTGATGCTCGACCTTCACTTGCTGGCAGTTAGGACATTTTTCTATGAACTTCATAATATCCTTCTTCATACCATCACACCAATAGATTTATCAAAAGTCCCGATACATTTTTATGGATCCTGGATGAATAGAATATCTGGTACCATGTGCCTCATGAAATATCCGAACTCTCAAATCATCTACCTCTAGGACACATAGACGACCCTAGTATCGTAGCAAACCATCTCCCCCTTGGGAGAAAACCTCCACCTTTTGACTCTTCACTCTATCCTTCAGCTTCCTCAAAATGGGGTCCTCATCTTGCCTTGATTTAACATCAACCACCAAGGACGATTCTGACCCATTATGTACAACAGCATCGTCATTGGTCGAGTCGTTCAATCTAACTCCCAATATTGCAAGTCGGTGGACATCTTTCACCAACACCTTCTTCCCCTCATCCACATGGGAAACACTGTCCATTGAGAGCCTACTAAGCGCATCTGCAACCACATTTTCCTTGCCTTAATGGTAGAGGACACTCATGTCATAGTCCTTTAGTAACTCCAACCACCTCCTTTGCCGAAGATTTAAATCATTCTGTGTGCACACATATTGCAAACTCTTTTCATCCATGAATATATCCATGTGGACCCCATACAAGTAATGCCGCCATATTTTCAAGGCAAACACCACCGCGGCCAACTCAAGATCATGGATCGGATAATTCTTTTTGTGAACCTTCAGCTATCGTGAGGCATATGCTATCACCTTCCCATGTTGCATCAACACACATCTCAGTCTGACTCTCGAAGAATCGCAATATACAACAAAGCCATCAGTACACTCGAGTAAAGTCAATACTAGTGCTAAAGTGAGTCTGGCCTTCAACTATTGGAAGCTTTTCTCACAAGCATCCGACCATTGGAACTTCACATTTTTCGAAGTCAACTTAGTCAAAGGTTCTGAATTATATGAGAAACCCTCAACAAACCTTTGGTAGTACCCTGCTAGGCCTAAGAAACTCCGAATTTCCGAAGGATTCACCAGTCTAGGCCAATTCTTCACTGCCTCGATCTTCTGGGAATCTACCCTTATGCCTTCGCTTGATACCATATGTACCAAAAATGTTACCGACTTTAGCCAAAATTCACACTTGCTAAACTTTGCATATAGCTGACTATCCTTGAGGGTTTGCAGCAGTATTCTCAAATGAGTGGCATGCTCCTCCTTGCTCCGGGAGTATATAAGAGTGTCATCGATGAACACGAAAACGAACATATCTAAATATTGTTTGAACACCCTGTTCATCAGGTCCATAAAAGTTGTAGGAGCATTGGTTAGTCCAAAAGACATAACTACAAACTCATAGTGGCCTTACAGTGTTCTGATGGCCGTCTTTGGAATGTCACACTCCCAAACTCTGAGCTGGTGATATCCGGACCTGAAATCTGTCTTTGAGAAACACCTGGCACCCTGGAGCTGGTCAAATAAATCATCAATCCTAGGCAAGGGGTCTTTACGGTGACCTTATAAGTTGTCGATAATTAATACACATCCGAAGGGACCCATCCTTCTTTCAAACAAAGAGAACCGGTGCACCTCATGGAGACTTTCTTGGTCTAATGAAACCCTTATCCAACAAGGTCTTTAACTGATCCTTTAACTCCTTTAGCTTGACTGGAGCCATCTTGTAAGGAGGGATAGAAATAGGATACGTATCTAGCAGTAGATCAATACCGATATCAATTTCCCTTTTCGGAGGAACACCTGGCAAATCCTCGGGACACACCTCTGGATATTCGCACACCACAGGAACTGACTGAATAGTCGGGGTCTAGGACTCCATATCCTTAACCCTAACTAGGTGGTACATACAACCTTTAGAGATCATCTTCCTAGCCATAATATAGGAATAAACCGACCTGCTGGTACCGCCGTACTACCCTTCCACTCCAAAACTGACTCACTCGGAAAATGAAATTCCACTGTACGGGTCATACAATTAATCGAAGCATAACATGCAAACAACCAATCCATACAAAGAATAATGTCAAAAATCAATCATTCCAAACTCTACAAGGTCTGCGGAGGTGACCTTATGCAACACAGTGATCGGGCATCCTCTATATACTCGTCTAGCTATGACCGAATCACCAAAAGCGGTCAAAACTGAAAACGGTTCTGTCAAGGTCTCGGGACTAACTCCAAGGCTTCTAGCAATGTAAGGAGTCACGAAAGACAATGTGGCCCCCGGATCTAGCAAGGAATAAACATCAATATGAAATACACGCAACATTCCAGTGACCACGTCTGGCGAAGTCTCCTGCTCTTGCCGTGAGGCAAGGGCATAGAATCAGTTTTGGCATTGTCTGCCACCTCCACTAGTCGATGCTCCCTGCGGAGTGGAATGGGCTGGAGATGCTGCTGTCCTGGCAGTATGTGCCCAACACCTATCATCACCCTGTCTAGCATATGAGCGTGCTTGGCGCATGTGCCCAGATTTACCACACCCATAGCAAACATCTGAGCCAAGAAGGCACTCCCCGGTGTGTCTCTTACCACACTTCCCGCAGGTTGGAGAGGTATACTCTAATTGGGTGCCCCTCTAATCCCTCAAACCCGAATCTCTGCTCCTCTGATCACCCCTGGGCCTGGATGGAACACTAGCTGATGATGGTGTTGGGGCTAGTGACCTTTGCTGAAACTGTGGACGGTAGCCACCGCTGGACCTCTGATGTGAAAAACCATGACTATATGTCTGACCCCTCTTTGGCTCCCTCTCCCTCGCATGAGCCACCTCCATCTACTGGGCTTACAACACTATGTGAGGAAAGTCCATATCCTGGTGGAGCATAGTAATCCTGCAATCCTTGTCTAAATAACCGGCCACGCCATGAACAAATAGGCTCACTCGCGCCCTCTGATCCATCACCAACTCTGGGGCGTATTTTGACAACCCGGTGAACATAAGCGAATACTCCAGCACTATTATTTTTTCTTGCTTGAGGTTAATAAACTCGGCTGCTTTCAATTCCCTCATCTCCCAAGGGAAGAACCTATCAAGAAAGGCCATGTTGAACTCATCCCAACTGATAGGACCCGCTCCCGCTGCCCTGCTATCCTTCCATTACTTGTACCAAATTTGAGCGACCTCTTTTAGTTGGTAAGAGGCCAATTCAACACATTCCCCATTTGTCACCCCCATAACCTGAGTGACCTTCAAGATTCCTTCAATAAACTCGTGTCGATACTCATCCACCTTTGATCTCGTGAACTCAGGAGGGTTTATCCTCAATAAGTCTCTAATTCGAGCCGCCGCTACATTGCCATTCAGTGGGACCTGCGCAACAGCCTACCGGTTGACCTGAGTGGTCAAGGCCTGTACAAACATCTGAATAACCGCCCGAAACTCAGCATGGGTAGCTAGCTTTGGTTCCTGGGGCTCCTGAACTGGTGGGGCTTGCTGATGCCAATGGTTATTACCATCTCCGTGGCCTTCATCATTTCCATTCCTCCTTCCATACATTCTCTTAGGATCCATAATTCTGCAATCGCGAATCGCACGAGTTAGAAGGATGGAGAGACTTTTCATTTCATGACATAGAACATGAAACAAGGGATCATTTCCTAAACATCTAGCAGCCTCTTTGTCATAAGTGTGGCGTGCTTCACACCCATGAAAAAGAATCTACTTAACGCGGCTTTCAGACACCCTAGGACACTTCAAAACTATGGCTCTGATACCAAGTTTGTCACAACCCGGACATACACCCGGATCCTAGACACGGGACAAGGGACCCCGAGAGGCCCTAAGTTGACCCATGGCAGATGCAAACAGCTTATCTCATTTAGTAAGTGAAATACTTAGCATGAAACATAGAGAAAATTTAACCATAACGTAACATATGAAAGTACTAGACATACACATAAGCTGAGTACTACATACTGTCTGAAAGCCTCTACTACATATGATGGGTTGATGAGACAACATCCCTAACCAACCCGATCAATACAGAAACACAAGATAACATAAAAGTCTATCAAACGGCCCTCAAAACATGAGGACTCACCAATAATTTGAGAGAAGAGCTGAGATGGACTAAGGATAAGGATGAGCCTAAGAATTGGGACCTGTATCATGAAAAGGTACAACATAGAAAGTATGAGGTCAGTACATGGAATGTACTGAGTATGCAAGATATGTAAAACGAACATTAAAAGGGAAAATAAACTCATAGATAAACATAGGAGAAGGACATCATACTTGTATCATAAACTTCGTAAGAAAACATAAGGCTCAAGACTTTCAAATCATTCGTAAATCATTCATGATCATAATCGTAAGTAAACTTTATCAAAACATAACTTGAGCTAATAACCTTCACAATGCATAAGACATGCGGAACAATGGAAGGACTCGTCATAAAATGCACCATCATGGTAGAGCCTTTCATGATGCCCCACTGTCTCGCTCAAGTAGGCAGAGCGGACCCTGGCTTGCCAGGCGAGGGTCGTGCATAAGGCATGATATCACATTTGAGGGGATCATTTTGAATACATCATATCATTTAGAAACCCATGGTGGCACGTGGTTATGAGACACCAGCATAGTCCTTTGAACGTCGGGCTGGTCGTTGCTAGACATGACTCCCAAAAACATGCATATATGCTCATACATAAATCAATAACTTCATGCATTAAGATTCATTGGCTAAAATATAACATTTATCATCATTGATCCCCTTTAAAACATGCTTAGCCAAGAATCAAGGCCCTTTTCATCGGCCAACATCATAAATTGATAAATCATGTAACTCACTTCATAAATCATAAATCATTCTTTAACATGTATGAATTACCCAATGCTTCATCATATTCAATTCTTTCAAAATATGTTCATAAACATGGGTAACTTGAATTCATGCTTTTCCGTCATCAATAAATTCAAAATATAGAGTAGTAATCATAAATCATAACTTTCATGAACTTTCATCAAATGGATGTTTTGAATCCAAAATCATGAAACTTTATTTTAAAGAGAATAATAATAAAACCTACCCTCCATTCATAATTCAAGAATTACAACACAATTAAATCATACCCATAAAGAGAAATCAAAATTTCATGCATTTGAGTAAAACCCCATAGACTTTAATAGGAGGATTCATGATTTAAATTGATATTTAGGCATGGGTGAGGAAGAATTTCACCCATTCTAAAACCATACATACCTGGGAATGGATTGATTTGATGTTCCTTGAAAACCCGCAAAGAAATTGGTGGAAACTTGAGGAAGAAGACCTTCAATCTCCCAAAAATATCTCTAAAGTTCTTGCATGAGAATGGGAATGCATAAAGGAATTAACTCATCTTATCACACTCAAAAAAATATATAAAACAACGTAGGTTAGGGTCTCAAAGGAAGAAAAAGTCGAAAATTCCCTTCATAAAAATTCCCTAAAAACTGCTCCGGGCTGACCAACGACCGATCCAACGAGTCTTGGAAACATACCCCGACTCGTGGTATCAAGTCGTTGGGTCCATTTCCTCCTAACATAACTCATATCCTTCCCACAGCTCTTCAGGACAAGCTGTTAATTCAAACGACGGGTCGTTGGATCGACCATTGTCAACTTCTTGGCCAAATCTGACTTCCTTATCACGAACCTCACCGCGACTCATGGTTCCTTCCAATGAGTCATGGTCTCAACCCGTCGCCTACACGGGAAAGTATCAACCTCCAACAATGACCCGTGGCTTCTTCAAATGGGTCGTTGGGTCTCTCGTTGTTTTCCCTGTCGCCCAGCTTGACCCTAACCACATCTGCAAAGGTGGCCCATTGTATCCCACAACGGTTCGTCATACCTCCCATTTTATGAACTACCAATAACTCTTCCCTAAGAAATGACAACATACATTAACTCGTGGTTTGATACCACGAGTCATTCTATGGTCCGTCCTGTGATATTTTTTCCAATTTTCTACATTTTTTAAATTTAACTCCTGGGTCAATTCATAGGCCTTTATGGGGTATTAAAACCTGTGTGTAGTGCATGACCAAGAGGCACAAGGGATTGCACAATGTAGGCCTATCGCTCTGTGTTCGCTTGAACGACGCGGACCCCTAGCCACCGCCTCACACTTTATATATAAGTTTTGTATGTTGTGAAATTCAATTTCCAACATATCCTAAATTTACCTGCTTGCTTATATCATTGAACTCTCTCTATTTTATGGCAAACTAAAAAGGAAATTAAGCTAATAAATCATCATCAAATTCTAAAAAAATTCAGGCTATGATTATTGAAGTTCTAAAGGACATTTCTATGAAGTTGTTGTGTTGAGTTACTACAAAGTTAAGCTCATTTCGCGCAGTAAGGGTGGAGGAGAACACCTATATCTTAGTAAAAATCATCTACAAGTAAGGTTAAGTAGTTATACCTTTATTTTCAATGAGATTTATGAAGGACAACTCAGAGGTAACTATGGGTTATGTGTTAGGTTCATGTGGATGTTGTTACTGCCCTGTTTTCCAGATTTCTTTCAAAGTGAACTAGTTGATTATTGTGCTCTAAAGTTGAGGTTGGAAGAATCCCAAAAATATAAGTTTCAAAGAAGAATTATCGACAAATTTTGAGTGGGCATATTAAGGTATAAGGTACCTATATTCCTTCTTTAAGCACAACTTAAGCTTTGTATGTTGAAGTTGAAATTGTATGTTATTGATATGTATTGACTCAGTATGTAAATCTACCCCTAGAGCTATCGAGTATTATATTGAAGTTAAGTTGGAGTAGAGGAGTCGTATCTAAACTCGAAGTAGGGAATGATGTTTAATTTATGCGTGTAGTAGCTATAAATTTGAGTCTATAGACCCCTTAATGTGGACACTGTGAATTGGTCCTCTATGTTTTTCTATATATGTTGTTCTTCGTGTAGTTCATGTCACTATGTGAGTTAAGCAGAGAACCTAAGAAGATGATTTGATATTTCAAAATGAGCTAAGAAGATAGTAGTGAACGAGGGAAGCGGGACAAAGTGTAATGATACTGAAATGAGTTGTCGAGGTGTTAATCTTATGATGTAGATATACACCCTCTTTAGAAGGCGAACTAAAGTATTTAGGTTAAAAAGAAATTCTATGACTCTTTTCTTAATGTTAAGTGACAAGTTGTGTAGTTTCTAGTCGTAAAAGTAAAGCTAAAGTTGATTCGAGTATCAAAAGCTAGTCTAAGTACTCTAACTGAATCCAAGTATTCTAAGCTTAGTGTAAGTAATCTAAAGTATGTTTAAGAATCTTAAGTGAGTTTAAGAACTCTAAATGAATTCAAGTATTCTATAGACGAGCCCAAGTACCCCGAGTGGAGTCTAACTACTTTAGGTGAGGTTGAGTTGAGTCGAAGAATTCTATGTTGAAACCCTGTATTCAAAGAGGAGTCCAAGTGCTCCAAAGTTGGGTAGAAGTACCTTAATTGATTATAAGAATCTGAATGCAAGGTTTAGTACCATAATCCTTGAGTTTCAAGTTTATTTAAGCTACTAAGTCAAGCTACGTTTATGTCCCCTACTATCAATTTCTAGGGGTAATATATCTAGTTGGTCCTCTGAGTGACTCATTCCCTAAGTCAGTGATATTGCACTGTTCAGTTGTTGGTCTAAGTATCATTCTTGTTCATCTTTTTCATGGTTTTCATATTATACAGTCTAAGTATCAGAGTTGTACACCCTCTCTGGTCCAAGTATCAGACGGCTGATTGTGCAAGTCATACGCCCTATCTAGTCTAAGTATCAAACGACCAATTGTTTAAGGTGCTATATTAAAATCCTGGTCTAAGTATCAAGAAACTATTAAAATCATGGTATAAATATCAGGTAACATTACTTAAATCCTGGTCCAAGTATTAGGTAGCTACCGAGTCGATTCTCATAAACTCCAGCCCAAGTATGGAAAGTGTGTGCATATGAGTCAGTGGAGTTATGCTTATGCATAGAGTTTTCATATAGGGTAGTAGGTTACAGAGATACAGGTTGTCTCTACCTATCCTATGTTTGAGTTATGTTTAATTGTTACTTTACCAGAGTTAGGTTTGAGTCTGTCCATACTCCTGGTTCAGTCATCGTGAGCTTCCTCCTGCTATATTGAATGGTTATCAGTTGTTGTTCACAGAGTTCCGGGTTATGTCACGAATCGAACATAAATTCGGATCGAGACACGAAAACAAGGAACCCCAGGGACTCCAAGTCGATCCATGGCATGAATATACATCTAACTCAATCAACAAAAGCGGAAGATCAACATAAATAACATAGAGTAGTCTAAACATAACATGAAACCTGAGATATATCACATGAGTTTAAAGCTGAATATAAACTATGTCCGAGAAAGCCTCTAACACTAACGAGTTGATTGGAAAAGACCCTAACTAACTCCCTAAAACTAAAACTAAAAATACAAGATAGATGATAAGAGATGGTCCTTGGGAGATTAGGACTCACCAACTAAGATAGGCTGCTAACTCCGGAAAAGCTAGCTAGGGTCGAGGCTGAGTCTGAGTACTGGAGCCAGTATCATGAAAATGATATAGCATAGAGTATGCGGTCAGTACGTGGAATATACCGAGTATGCAAGGTAAGTAAAATGGACATTTTAAAATATGTAAAAGTTCATAAGAGTAGGACAGCGTGATCGTAATGCAAATACCATAATGTAAATATAAGCCTCAAGGTTTTCAAAACATTCATAAGTTAACCATAATCATAATCATAAGAGAAAAGCTTTATTGAACGTGACTTTAGCCAAAGTGCATAATCATAAACATACGTAAATCATGAGGAATAGTGGGAGATTCTTATAACCGACATACCCCATATGAGCACACATGGATCCCGACCTGTAAACCCCTAGTCGAGAGGGTGTTAGTACCTTTCCAAGGGTAGAACCATGAAAAAGGTAAGATATCACTCATGAAAGGCCCATTTGGGCAAAGGGGACAACCTCAAGGGAGGTCCCATCATGTCCTACGGTGGCACGTAGTTCTGATACTCGGGGAAAAACCTGGGTCCGAAGCCTACTCGGTGTTAAATACTACTCAAAAAACATATATAGTGCTCATAGGATAATATACAAGAAATTCATGGACTAGTTAAATTAGGATAATCATAAGCATGATTGAAAATTCGTGAACTAGCCATGAAAGTAAGGCCTATGAGTCGGTCAAAATCATGAATTGATAAATCATGAAGTTCATGCATACTTGTAGAACATGTATATACTTGATATTCATAAATTCATGATGAGCATTTGAACAAATCATATCGTAAGTCATAAATCATAATGGGTTAATGAACATCAAAATCGAAGTAGAATCATAACTTGATTTATCATGAAACGTACATAATTGGGCATAATTTTGTAGAAAAATTTAAATCTAAATAGTTACAAAATCTTCTCATGATTCGTAAAACATGAATTTATACATGAGAGGAATTAACACATAGGTAGATAATAAGGATTTCATAAGAATTGGGATAAAACCCCATAAAATTATCGATAGAATTTCATGAATTAGGGAGAGATTGGGCATGGGTGTGGACAGATTCACCCATTCATAACCCTACATACCTGAGTTAGACTGATTTCACCACTCTCTTAATTGCCCAATGAAGAATTGAGGAAAAACCTGAAGGAATGAAGCTTGATCACCTCCTTAGCTCTCCAAGTTTGCATGCATGAGTAGGAATAATGTAGAATGAACTTGACCCTCTTAATACTCACTATTCATAGGTTAAAACGATATAGTTTAGGCCTTAGGATCATAGGAATTACGGATAAGCCCTTACTAAATTCGCAGAAAATAACCGACTGCCAGTCCCCACGAGGGACTAGACGAATCGTTACTAATGACCATGACTAGTGGCCTCCAATCGTGGAGTGCACTGTCCAAAATTCATCTGGGGTTCACCACAGGGGACCCTACGAGTAGTTACAGTCGTGGTCACCACTCGTCACCTTCGCTGCCCCAAAAAACTCAAGATCCTAATCACTGTTGGCCACGACCAACCTAATGAATCGTAGCATCTGACCAAGATTCGCTGTGTCCATTCGTAGGGAACACTGCCACTCGACCGTCATCTTTCAAAAGCCCTTGACCACGACTGACTCAACGAGTTGTGGGGACTGACCATGACACGTTGTCATGTCCGTGGGGACTCCAAACTCACAATTTCAAACTTAATCCGTGCACCTCACCACGAGTCACTTCATGACTCGTGGTCTACCCCACAAGTCACAGGACGACTCGTTCTGTGATCTGCTGCAGAAATTTCCGTTTTCTCCATTTCAACTCCCGAATTTGATCTTTGGTCATTTGGGGTACAACAATATCTCCCCCTTGGAAACATTCATCCCCAAATGTTGAAAATCATGTAGGAAAGTAGAGAAATGCAATCATCATACTCAAATACTGATCACATAAGCCGAAAACTGATGGAACAACTAACTCCAATTTAAACTACATGTCTGAACTTAATTCATGAATCATACATACATCCACATACATGAATGAAATTAGGGAACATGAACTGAACATGAAATGAATAGAGTTTTAGGGAGAAAATTGATACCACAAGCTAGAGCTTAGTCTGTAGGGAATAAATGTAGATATCTAGGCATCATATCTGCTTTGTCTTTCCACGTAGCTCCTCAATATGTTGATTCCTCAATTACATTTTAACTGAAGCTACTTCCTTGTTTCTTATTCTTCGAACTTGATGATCCAATATTTCCAGCGGAACTTCCTCATAACTAAGGCTGTCTTTCACACCTACCCTCTCCACTGGAACAACTACAGTTGGATCACCCAAACACTTCTTTAAGAGCGATACATGAAAAACATGATGAACGGAAGATAATACTTAGGGAAACTCCAATTCATATGCCACCTTGCCAAACCGCTTCACAATCCGGTATGGGCCAACATAACGGTACCTGAGTTTTCCTTTCTTTCCGAACCTCATCACTCCCTTCATAGGAGACACCTATAGAAAAACCCAATCATCAGCTTCGAACTCAAGTTCCCTCCTTCTCACATCAACATAGGACTTTTTGTGACTTTGAGCTATTTTCAACCTATCCTGTATGAGCTAAACTTTCTCCATGGCCTCGTGGACCGAATCCGGTCCTATCATCGCAGCTTCAACGCCCATAGAGAGCCTCAAACAGAGCCATCTGAATGCTAGAATGCTAGTTGTTGTTATATGCAAACTCAACGAGAGGCAAATGATCTTCCCAACTACCCTTGAAATCAATAACACAGGCTCTCAACATATCCTCAAGATTGTTAATAGTCCGTTCCGCCTGACCATCTGTTTGCGGGTGAAAGGTCGTGCTAAGCTTTACCTGAGTCCCAAATCCCTTCTAAAACAATCTCTAGAACTGAGAGGTAAACGGCGTACCTCTGTCTGATATGATGGACAAGGGCAATCCATACAACCAAACTAGCTCCCAAATGTATAGCTTAGCATAATCCTTGGCTGAATAGGTAGTTTTGACGGTAGGAAATTAGCCGCTTTGTTCAACTTGTCTACCACAATCCAAATGGAGTCATACTATCTACGAGTGCGAGGTAAACCTGTAATGAAGTCCATATTGATCTCTTCCCACTTCCAAGTAGGAATGCTAATATCTTGTAGCACACCCCGGGTCTTTGATGCTCAACCTTCACCTATTGACAATTTGGACACTTAGCCATAAATTGTTCTATGTCCTTCCTCATTCCATTCCACCAATAGACTTCCTTTAGGTCACGGTACTTCTTGGTGGCACCGGGATGAATAGAATACCTAGAACCATGAGCCTCATGCAATATTTGGTCTCTCAAATCACCAACATCTAGGAAAAATGACCCTGATATCAAAGAACACCATCTCCCCATTTGGAGAAGACTTCTACCTTCTGATTCTTAACGACTTCCTTTAACCTTACAAAAATAGGGTCTTCCTCTTGTCTAGCTTTCATATCAGTCACCAAGGACGATTATGATCAGTTCTGGACTATAACACCACCATCGGTCGAGTCGACCAAATAAACTCCCAACCTTGCAAGCTGATGCACATCCTTCACCATCTCCTTCCTCCCCTCATCCACATAGGACACACGCTCCATAGAGAGTCTACTAAGTGCATCTGCCACTACATTAGTCTTACTCGGATAGTAAAGGTCATATCATAGTCCTTGAGTAGCTCCAACCATCTCCTCTGGCGTAGATTTAGATCCTTCTGTGTAAACATATATTGTAGGCTTTTATGGTCCGTAAACACATCTACATGGATTCCATACAAATAGTGTCTCCATATCTTCAAGGAAAATACCACCGCGGCCAATTCAAGATCATGGGTCGAGTAATTCCTTTCATTAATCTTCACCTGCCTCAATCCACTACCAGGGTCGTTCCTAGAAGCATCGCAATACACCACAAACCCATCGGTACCCTTGAGTAAGGTTAACACCGGTGCTGAGGTAAGTCGATTCTTCAACTCCTGAAAACTCCTTTCACAAGCATCTGATCATTGAAATTTTACTTTCTTTTGGGTCAATTTATTCAATGGCGCTGCAATAGTTGAAAATCCCTCAACAAACCTCCGATAATAACCAGCTAAGCCCAAAAAACTCTTGATATTTGAAGGATTCACCGGTCTAGGCCAATTCTTTACCGCCTCTATTTTCTAAGAGTCCACCTGAACACCCACACTAGACACCACATCGCCGAAAATACCACTAAGTTCAACCAAAACTCGCATTTACTAAATTTAGCATATAATTGGTGATCCTTGAGAGTTTGTAATACCACCCTCAAATGAGCGGCATGATCCTCCTCGATCCGGGAGTATATCAGGATGTCATCAATAAACATGATCACGAACATATCCAAGTATGGCTTAAACGCCCTGTTCATCAAGTCCATAAAATCTAAAGGAGCATTCGTTAGTCCAAAAGACATTACTACAAACTCATAATGACCCTACCACGTCCTGAAGGCTGTCTGCGGAATGTCACTCTCCCTAACCCTAAGCTGATGGTATCCAAATCTGAGGTTTATCTTTCAAAAGCACTTCGCACCCTGAAGTTGGTCAAACAAATGATCAATCCTGGGAAGAGGATACTTGTTCTTGATGGTGACTTTTTTCAATTGCCGATAATCAATGCACATCCGAAAAGAACCATCATTCTTTCGGACAAATAGCACTGGTGCACCCCATGGATACTTGTTAGGTCTAATCAAATCCTTTTCTAGTAGGTCCTTCAACTGCTCCTTCAACTCCTTTAATTCGGATGAAGCCATTCTATAAGGAGGAATAGATATAGTCTGCGTGTCGGGAAGAAGGACAATACAAAAATCTATTTCCCTCTCGAGAGGAATACCCGGTAGATCATCAAGGAATACCTCTGGATACTCACATACACTAGAACTGACTGGATCGTAGGGGTTTCAGATGTAGCATCCTTAACCCTAACTAAATGGTACACACAACCTTTGGAAATCATCTTTCTGTCCTTAAGGTAGGAAATGAAATGACCTACATCCACAGCTGAACTACCCTTCCATTCTAGGGATGGCTCGCCTGGTAATTTGAACTCTACAACACGGGTTCTACAATTAACCGAGGAATAACATGCATGTAGTCAATCAAGCCAAAGATAAAGTTGAAATCTGTCATGGCTAACTCTACTGGGTCTGCTGAGATTATTTTCTGAAGAACCGAGACCAGGCAATTCCTATATACCCATCGGGCTATAACTAAATCACTAATTGGAGTACAGACTGAGAAAGGTTCTGATAGGATTTTGGGACTGACTCTGAAACTATTAGCAACATAAGGCGTCACAAAAGATAAGGTAGCCCTTTTATCTAATAAAACATAAACATCAAGGTAGAAATCTTGTAACATACCAGTAACCACGTCTGGGGAAGTCTCCTGCTCCTATCGAGATTCAAGGACATAAAACCTGTTCTGACGCTGACTGCCAACTAAACTAGTCGATGCACCCTACTGGGAGGGACATGCTGCTGGAGCTGTTGAACTAGAGGCTGGCATACGGGCTTCACCTCCCTTTAATCTTGCTGAAGGAAAATCCTTGAGTCTATGTTCAGGTTTTCCACACCCGAAAAAAGCATCTGAGCCAACTAAGCACCTCCCTAGGTGATTCTTACCACTTTGAACAGGCTGGGAAGGTGCACTCTATCTGTATGCTACCATGGCCCCTCGAATCTAAGGCCTTGCTCCTTTGATCGCCTCATGGTTTAGATGGTGTACTAGTTGATGATGGTGCTGGAGCAAAAGACCTTTGATGAGACTGCTGGCGATGTCTGCACCCCGATCTGAGACTGAGAATTCCCATAACTATTTGTCTTGGCCCTCTTGGCTCCGCCTCTGATACACCGCCTCCATCTGCTGGGCATGTAAAACTATGCGGGGAAAATCCATATCATGATGCCGCATGGCGATCCTACAATCCTTATCCAGGTAGTCCATCACTCCATGTACAAACCTACTCACCTAAGCTCTTATATGCCACTAACTCTGGTGCATACTTGGATAAATGGGTGAACTCCAAAGCACACTCTTGAACTAACATGTTACCCTTATTTAGATTCACAAACTCAGTTGTTTTCATCCCCCTCATCTCACGAGGGAAGAACCGATCTAGAAAGGCGACATGAAACTCATCCCAACTAATAGGACCTGCTGCCACTGCCTTACTATCTCTCCACTGTTAGAACTAGATATGCACAACCCCTTTCAGCTGATAAGAGGCCAAGTTTACGTACTCCACATTTGTCACCCCCACGACCTGGGTGATCTTTAGAATCTCATCAATGAACTCATGTGGGTCCTCATCCACTATTGACCCAAGGAACTCTGGTGGGTTCATCCTCAGAAAATCCCTGACCCGAGCCGCCACCGCATTCCCGTTTTGAGGGACATGCGTCATCGCCTACTGATTGACTTGGGCGGTCAAGGCCTGTTCTAGCATCTGTATGGCTGCCCTGAATTCAGCGTGGGCAGCCGGCTCAAGTGCATTCTCCTCATGGGCTGGTGGGGCCTGATGGTGCCCCTCTCCGTTTCTGTTGTCATGGCCGTTTCCTTTTCTCCTTCCATTCAGTCGACGTGGAGGCATGACTCTATAAACGTGTATAAAACGAGTTGGAAGGATAGATAGACATTTCATTGCACGAAGTGAGATCATGAAAGAAGGAAATATTTCCTAAACGTCTCGTAGCCTCCTCTTCACAAGTGTGGCGCGCTTCACACCCATCAAAAAGACTCTACTTAACACGACTTTTTGACACCCTAGGACTCTTCAAATGTATTGCTGATACAAGATAGCTGATAAGAGATGGTCCTCGGGAGATGCGGACTCATCAACTGAGATAGGGTGCTAACTCTGGAAAAGCTAGATAGGGCCGAGGCTGAGGCTGAGTACCGAATCCTGTATTATGAAAATGGTACAACATAGAGTGTGCAGTCAGTACGTGGAACGTACTGAGTATGCAAGGTAATTTAAAAGATAATTTAAAATATGTAAAAGTTCATAAAAGTAGGTCAGCATGACCATAATGCAAATACCATAATATAAACATAAGGCTCAAGGTTTTCAAAACATTCGTAAGTTAACCACAATCATAATCATAACAGAAAATTTTTATTGAATGTGACTTGAGCTAAAGTCCATAATCATAAACATAAGTAAATCATGAGAAACTGTGGGAGATTCTTATAACCGACATACCCTATATGAGCACACATGGAGCCCGACTTGTAAACCCCTAGTCGGGAGGGAGTTCTTACCTTGCCAAGGGTAGAATCATGAAAAAGGTGTGATATTACTTATGAAAGGCCCATTTGGGCAAAGGGAAAAATCTCAAGGGAGGTCCTATCGTGTCCTACGGTGGCACGTAGTTTTGAGACTCGAAACAAAACCTGGGCCCTGAACCTACTCGGTGTTAAATACTACTCCTAAAACATATATAATGTTCATAGGATAATATACATAAAATTCATGGACAAGTTAAATCATGATAATCTTAAGCATGCTTGAAAATACGTGAACTAGCCATGAAAGTGAGGCCCGTGAGTCAGCCAAAATCATGAATTGATAAATTATGAAGTTCATGCATACTTGTAGAACATGTATATACTTGATATTCATAAATTCATGATGAGAATTTGAGACACATCATATCATAAGTCATAAATCATAATGGGTTAATGAACATCAAAATCGATGTAGAATCACAACTTTATTTATCATGAAATATACATAATTAGGCATAGTTTTGTAGAAAACTTTAAATCTAAATAGTTATAAAATATGCCAATGATTTGTAAAATGCTAATTGATACATGAAAGGAATTAACTCATAGGTAGATCATAAGGATTTCATAAGAATTGGGATAAAACCCCATAGAATTATGAATAGAATTTCATGAATTACGTAGAGAGATTCACGCATTCATAACCCTACATACCAGAGATGGATTGATTTCACCACTCTCTTTATTGCCCAATGAACAATTGAGTAAAAACTTGAAGTAATTAAGCTTTATCACCTCCTTAGCTCTCTAAGATTGCATGCATGAGTAGGAATAGTCTAGAATGAAATTAACCCTCTTAATACTCACTGTTTGTTACACCCCGTAAAATTCTCGACACGTAGATGACCTACTCGCATGTTGGTTAAGAGTTTTTTAATACCGTACATGCTAGGAAAAGTCCCGGGGAAAGACCGGATAAGAAATCCGTCGAACCATCATGGAAGGAGCCGAGGCAGAGCCCCTCCGTGTTGTCCCCGTGACACATTGGCCCTATCCAGGATCAAGTATATAAAGCCTCCAACTTCGGTTTATTTCATTAACTTCATAAAATTTCCAGAAAGTCGCGAGAGAAAAAGAGGAGGACGTGAGATATTGATAATTTCCTTTCGATTACACCGTCAAACGCGGTCCAAACTCAAATTAACCTCAGATAATGAGGTATTTAGCAGCAAGGAGCATTTCTAAGGATTTAGTTTCGCGAAATTTGGCCGGCATATCGCCGTGATATCGAGCTAAGGTAAGTGGAATTGCTCCAAATTAGTGTCAATATACTCCTAGCCCTAAAGTGAGTATTTCTCCCTTCTGGACTTTCGAGAAATAACAAG
>JACEIK010006765.1:0-34051 GCA_018107945.1 Datura stramonium | reverse complement strand
TGTGGGGCCCATATGTGTTTTAGACTATGTGTGTTGGCCGTGTGGGGCCCTATTTAGCTATTGATTGGTGGCCTTGTCGGTCATAGCTCAGTTTAGCATCAGCTTTTAGTTTCTAGTTATAACTAGATATCATGGTGGCCTTGTCGACCCACATAGGACTCCCTATAATTGTTTGTCCCTTGTTAGCTGTTTATTTTCACAGGTGGCTATAGGCCTTGTCGGTCGGGGGTTGTTTTTACTGCCGCTATATAGCCCGTTGTTTTCTTGATTCTAGAGTTAGAGTCAGCCCTGCACCAGAAGTGCTTAGGCTCAGTCGGATCAGTAGTTCAGGTCCTAGTAGGGCACCAAGTGCCAGTAATGCCTCCCAAGGTAGGGCGTGACAGTTACAGATGACCACAACTCATGGTCACCACTCGTCACCTTCACTGCCCTAAAATCTTAAGATCCTAATCACTATTTACCAAGACCATCCTAACGGATCGTGGAATCTGACCCAGATTCATTGTGTCCATTCATAGGAAACACTACCACTCGACCTTCATATTTCAATAGCCCTTGACCACGACTGACTCAATGAGTCATGGGGGCTAACCACGACTCGTCGTCATGTCCATGGGGACTCCAAACTCACAATTTCTAACTTAAGTCGTGCACCACATCATGAGTCACTTCATGATTCGGGTTCTACCCCACGGGTCATAGGACGACTCATTTCGTGAACTGGTGCAGAAAATCATGTTTTCTCCGTTTCAACTCTCGGGTTTGATCTTTGGGCTTTTGGGTTATAACAGGTATCTCTATTCTTTACATAATTATGCTTTGTTGACTCAGTTGTATATGATTGTTGTCTCATGTTTATAGCTTTAGGCTTATGTACTAGTACATTTCATTCATATAGATGTCCCTTAGCCTAGGGACCTGCGTTCATGCCGCAGATATAGGTAGAGATTGCGATTGCCATTTGCAGTAGCAATTCGTGAGATCAGCAGACATGTTTGTATGCTCCTTTCATTCTGGAGCTAAGATCTATTTTTTTAGATTGAGTTATGAGATGCAGTTATGAGCAGGTCAAAACCCTGTTCCGACCACTGCTTCAATATTAGTCTTTAGAGGTTTTGCGGACTCACTGTGTGTAGTATTATTCAGTTTGTGGCCTTGTTGGAATTTCAGTTGTTTATCTTTTATTGTTGAGACCTTATGGGTCTAGGCTAGTACTCAAGTTGATTGTGATAGGTAGCCTGGATAGCCTAAGTATTATAGTTATAGTATATATCCAGTCGGCACCCCAGTCACTTAGGTATCGAGAGCCAGTCACGTTGCTCCCCCTATTTAGGGGCATGATAAACTTTGTAGTAGAGCCATGTCGTGTCCTAGAGAGCCCACAAGTTGTGTCTAGTAGCATCTTTCTTATGGGTATTCCACACTTATAATTAGGAGGCTACAGGGCATTTAGGAGTTATTCCACCTCTTTCATCTATAGGTTCAGGACGAAGATGATAATAGAAATACTGGCAGTACGAAGGTTAATTTTGTTTACAAAGGTACTCAAAATTAAAAATTTACACATAAGATGTGTAACGCCCCAAAAGTCCCTAAGATCAGACCCGTGGCCTGAAATAGAGAAAACCAAAAAATCTGCACCAGGTCACAGGACGAATCATCGAGTGACTCATTAAGTCACTTTATGAGTCATTAAGTGACCCATTACGTGTGAAAAATTGCAGGAAAAGATGATTTTAGAGAGTCTTAATGATTGGGGAAAGATCTGTTAAATGTGATAACGGATCATTAAGTGGAGGCTTCAAGAAAAGATTAGAAGTTGCAACTCTTCCCTAGTTGTAGTTAGTCAAGGGTGATGACCCATGAAGTGACTTAACAGGTCCTGAAGTAAGTCGTTAGGTTTGCCGGACTAAATTTTCCAGCTGGGTCATTATGGGTATTTTCGTACTTTCTAGGTACTTAACTCCTAGACTAAGTCATTTTGAGCTCCTAAAAGGATATATTATAGGGTTTTATTCATTGCTAACCCTCATTCTACTCATAACTCCTCAAGTTGAAGATTAAATCCTCTCAAGGCAAAGCTGGGTTCATCATCATCTTCTCAATTTTTCTTGGGTCTTCAAATCAAGTTAAAGAATCTTCAAGCCCAAGTATGTAGGGTCATGAATGGGGGATTTTTCCACCCTCATTCCCAATTTCATCTCAATCTCATAAATTAAAGTATCCAATCATATTTATGAATTTCTAGGGTTAGACCCAATTTTGATGAAAACTCTTAATATCTTCTATGGATTCTATTCTCTCATGATTCAATCCATGTTTTATGATTATGTATGCATGTTTTCTACAAGTACCTCTCATTAACCTATGATTTTCATGTTATGATGATTTTACTCTATCATGTATAATTTCATGAATCTCAATGTTATATATCATGATCGAATCAACAACATTATTTTCATGGCTAGTTCACATATAACAAGTATGAATATTATTTTAATTATTTCTAACTAGCCCATGTAATACAAAGTATGTTTCATGATTTTGACTATGTGCAATATGCGTTTTTTGGGAGTAGTATCTAGCATCAAGTAGGCCGAGGTTCAGCGCACCCATTTTTAAAAACTACATGCTACTGTAGATATATATTCATATTTAGGGACATGATAGAGATTGTTCCCCTAGCCCAACGAGGCTCATGAGTGATATCACGTCTTTATCGTTCTTTGCCTTGGCAAGGCTTAGGTCTGCTCTGCCAACTTGAGCAAGATAGTTGGGAATTATATGCTCATTCATGATGGTGTCAATTATGATGAGTTTCCCATTATTCCTCATTTTTTAAGATGTTCATATTTAGAGGTTTATGATACCATGTTTTAAAGTATTGTTGACCCATTGATTAGTTTATGAGCTTTCACTGATGATTTAAAATATTTTAAACCATATGATTTACTTTTAAAGCCTTGGGTCATTATGATTAATTTATGATGAGTATCTCATGCTTATGACTATCTCACGACTATCATTTTAGCATGTTATCCTTACTCTCATGTTTTACTAACCTTAAATACTACTACATTAAAAGTACTGATCGTATACTTCTTTGCTATATCATCTAATGATGTAGGTTCAGATAATCAGTCTTAGCCCCAACGATAGCTTCATCCCCCATCAGTCTAGTTCAGCCCCCGCTTAGGTGAGTCCTCATGATTCGAGGATGTCTGTTTTGTTAAATACCCTTTCTCTTATGTCTTTAAGTTTTTAGATTTTAGTAGAGCTTGTTGGAGGTGTTTTCCCATCATCTCATCTATGATTAGAGGCTTTTCAGACAGTATGTATAGATGTTCAACGATTTTAGCTTGTAGCTCATTTATGCTTTATGAACTTCTACTCATTTTATTGCTTATATTTTACTTCCTCTTAGTTATGTGCTCTTAATAATACGTATGTGGCATGGATTATCTTGGAGCCTGTTATACCCCGAGGACTCGAGGATCAGACCCGGGAATCAAATGGGAAAAAAATCTAGAAAATGTTGCAGCAGTGCGGGACGAGTCGTTGGATGACTTGTCAGGGAGCACCACAAATTGTTAAGTGACTCATGGGAAGGCCTGTGTTGGTGAAGGTACTCGAGGTCTCCACGGGTGATATAACGACTCGTGGTCAGCCACCAAAAGTCATCATGTCAGTCTTGGGGAGGTCCTAAAGAAGAATTTTGACAGTGATCCATTGTACTTAATGAAGGCGGGTAACGAGTCTTCATGTCCTCCCTTAAGATCCAAGGGAGATTTTCCAGTCCCCCAATGACTCGTTACTCCTAGGAACGAGTCGTCAAGTCGCCCGTTAGGATCACCTGACAGTGATTTCCTGCGAATTAGTAAGGGCCTTCTCATAATTTCCTACATGCCTAAGACCTAAACTACGTCGTTTTGAGGTTGGGATAGAGTATTTTTTTAAAGGGAAATCATCCATGATAAACTTCATTTGATACTTGTAAGTGAAGAGGGGAAGGAGGAAACGGAATTCAAGTGCTCACCTTCAAGTTCTTCAAGATTCTACCTAGGGTTTTCAAGGGAGTTAGGGGTCTCGAAATTTCCAGGTATGTGGGATTTGAATGGGTAGTTTAGTCCCTACCCATGCCTATTTCTCCCCATTTATTATGTTTAATTTTCTTAATTCTTATGGGTCTTAACCCCGTTTGCATGATTCCTCAAAAGTTTACATGAGCTTGTGGTATTATATTTCATTTGCGGGTTTTGAAGTGTTTGGACTTATTTTACTTGTACATATTTTATATTTCATGATTTAAGACTCTATAAGTATGGATGTCCAATTATGAAGGATTATTTAGTAAAATTCGTATTCATGATGATTCCGCAAGCATGGTGTGAATTTTTGAATTTAAAGCATGTCTTCGAGTCTTCTATTTCTCATGTTACCATGATCATGTTTCCTATAAATTCAAGCATTTCAAGCATGATTAACATTATGGGTAAAAAGCCCACATGTTGCTTAAGTCTTATGAACTATGACTTTGGCCGACTCACAGGCCCAAATCCATGGCTAGGTCTATACATTCAAGCATGTATGATTGTTATGATTCGACTAGCCACGCATGTCTGTATGAATTTATATGAATTTCTATTAGCATGTTACATTGTTTTAGGAGTATAACTTAACACTGTGTAGGTTCGGGGCCAAGGTTACGCCCCGAATCTCAAAACACGTGCCACCGTAGGTTATGTTGGGACCTCCTTAGTGATTGTCACCTATGCCCTATGGGGCCTTCATGAATGATATCACTCCTTTCATGGTTCATATCCTTGGCAAGATATAGACGACCTCCCGACTAGGTTTACAGGTGGGGCTCCATGTATGCTCATGTGGAGTACGTAAGTTATAGAAATATCCCATTGTTCCTCATGGTTTGATGCATGCATGATTTTGTTCTTTTGACTCAAGTTATGTTTTATGAAGTATTTTCCCTCATGTTATGACTATGACAGGTTTACGAATGTACTTGGAAAATCATGAGCCTTACGCTATATTTATAATTTTGTGTTTTTATGATCATGATGTCCCCACTCCTATAACCTTTATGCTTTAAGCAAATTTTTGCATACCTTACATACTCAGTATCTTCCATGTACTGACCCACAAATTTTCAAGATCCGGATAGCAGGTTCAGCATCATCCCTAGCGTGCGCTCAATTCTGCTCAGTCTTCAGTGGTGATTCCTCATGATTCAAGGGCTTCATTTTCAGACCTATTTACTTATCTTACTTTTTTTTCTTTGAGAATATTTGGGTTAGTTGGGGTCTTGTCCCTTCAACCTGTCTATCTGGTGTAGAGGCTTTCAGACCTATGTGTGGTATTCTACCCTTACTGGTCGTTTTTTGTTTTGTTGTTCCTTACCTCTCATTTTTTGATTTACGGTTAGTTCATGATTATTGAGTTAAGTATTCCGCCTTTTATGAATGAATTAGTTATATGCTCACACCATGGGTTGACTTGGAGTCTTTCAGGGCTCCTTGTCCCGTATCTACGATCCGGGTGTGCTCTTGGGTCGTGATAGAGCCATTCGTGGCTTTAGGTCCTGTATCGCAATTCGGGGTCGATGATTGGGTCGTGAAAATCTTGGTAGCAGATCAACAGGTTTTAGGTGTATCCTAGGGTTTCTGAAAGCCTCATTAAGTAGAGTGTTTTTACATAGGTGTGAAGCAAGCCACACTTGTGAGGAACAAGTTACTAGACGTTTTAGGAAACTTCCTTTCTTTTATGATCTATGTCATGCAGTGAAGCTCAACTCTCTCTACTCCTCTAACTCATGCTATACAGGTTTTAAAAAACATGTCTGCTCACCGAGTAAATGGAGGAAGAAATGAAAATGGAAATCTCCATGGGAATAGCAATCGATATGCTCATCAGCCATCTCCAGTGGATCCTTTGCATGAGCAGGTGACTCATACTGAGTTTTGGGATACTTTTTAGATGTTGGCATAGGCTATGATAGCCCAAATCAACCAGCAGGTTATCGCTTATATGAACATCAATAGGAATGCGACAGTGGCTAGAGTGCGAGACTTCAGCAGGATGAACCCGCCAGAGTTTCATGGTTCTAAGATGGATGAGGATCCATAAGATTTTATTGAGGAGATCAAAAATATTACCTAGATTATGGGAGTTTAGGAGAGGAGAGTGCAGACATGGCCTCCTATCAACTGAAGAAGGTAGCTCACATTTGGTTCATTAGTAGAAGAAGGGTTGTAGAGTAGGTGCATCTCCTATTGGTTGGGAAGAGTTCGTTATGAGGTTCTTGGATAGGTTCTTTCCCTGAGAGTTGAGGGAAAGAAAAGTAGTAGAGTTTGTTAATTTGAAGCAAAATGACATGACTATTGAGAAACGGGAAACAAATTTGGAAAATATTACAGCAGTGCAAGACGAGTCATTGGACGACTCATCAGGCAGCTCCACGAGTCATTAAGTGACTCATGGGAAGGCCTGCATTGGTAAAGGGACTCGAGGTCTCCATGGGTGATATAACGACTTGTGGTCAGCCACCTCGAGTCTTCATGTCAGTCGTGGGGAGGACCCAGAGAAGAATTTTGAGGGTGATCCAGTGTACATAACGAAGGCTGGTAACGAGTCATTTCACCGGGGGACGAGTCGTCATGTCCTCCGTTAAGAGACAAGGGAAATTTTTCAGTCCCCCAACGACTCGTTTCTCCTAGCAACGAGTAATCAGGTCGCCCATTAGGGTCACCTGACAGTGATTTCCTGCGAATTAGTAAGCGCCTTCTCGTAATTTCCTACACTCCTAAGACCTAAACTACATCGTTTTGAGGTCGGGACTGGGTCTTTTAAAGATAAATCAGCCATGATAAACTTCATTTGTTACTTGTAAGTAAAGAGGGGAAGGAGGAAAGGCAATTCAAGTGCTCACCTTCAAGTTCTTCAAGATTCTACCTAGGGTTTTCAAGGGAGTTAGGGTCTCGAAATTTCCAAGTATGTGGGATTTGAATGGGTAGTTTAGTCCCTACCCATGCCCATTTCTCCCCATTTATTATTTTTAATTTGCTAAATTCTTATGGGTCTTAACCCCGTTTGCATGATTCCTCAAAAGTTTACATGATCTTGTGGTATTATGTTTCATTTGTGGGTTTTGAAGTGTTTGGGATGATTTTAATTGTACATATTTTATATTTCATGATTTAAGACTCTAAAAGTATGGATGTCCAATTATGAAGGACTATTTAGTAAAATTTGTATTCATGACGATTCCGCAAGCATGGTGTGAATTTTTGAATTTAAAGCATGTCTTCGAGTTTTCTATTTCTCATGTTTCCATGATCATGTTTCCTATAAGTTCAAGCATTTCAAGAATGATTAGAATTATGGGGAAAAAGCCCACATGTTGCTTAAGTCTTATGAACTATGACTTTGGCCGACTCACGGGCCCAATTCCATGGCTATGTCTATACATTTTTTCAGGCATGTATGATTGTTATGATTCGGCTAGCCACGCATGTCATGTATTAATTTCTATAAGCACGTTGCGTTGTTTTAGGAGTAGTGCTTAACACCGAGTATGTTGGGGGCCTAGGTTACGCCCCGAATCTCAGAACTACGTGCCACCGTAGGTTATGTTGGGACCTCCGCAGTGACTGTCCCCTATGCCCTCCGGGGCCTTCATGAGTGATATCACGCCTTTCATTGTTCATATCCTTGGCAAGATATGGACGACCTCCCGACTAGGTTTACAAGTCGGGCTCCATGTGTGCTCATGTGGAGTATGTCGGTTATAGAAATCTCCCATTGTTCCTCATGGTTTGATGCATGCATGATTTTGCTCTTTTGGCTCAAGTTATGTTTTATGAACTATTTTCCCTCAAGTTATGACTATGACAGGTTTACAAATGTACTTGGAAAATCTTGAGCCTTACGATATATTTATGATTTTGGTTTTTATGATCATGATGTCCTCACTCCTATAACCTTTACGTTTTAAGCATTGTTTTGCATACCTTACATACACAGTACCTTCCAAGTACTGATCCACAAATTTTCAGGATTTGACTCACAGGTTCAGCATCGTCCCTAGCATGTGCTCAGTTCCGCTCAGTCTTCAGTGGTGAGTCCTCATGATTCGAGGGCTTCATGTTCAAACCTGTTTACTTATCTTATGTTTTTTTTCTTTTAGAATGTTTGGGTTAGTTGGGGTTTTGTCCCTTCAACCCTTCTATCTGGTGTAGAGGCTTTCATACCTCCCTTACTTTTCGTATTTTGTTTTGTTGTTCCTTACCTCTCATATTGTGATTTTCGGTTAGTTCGTGATTATTGAGTTAAGTTTTTCGCCTTTTATGAATTAATTAGTTATATTCTCATGCCATGGGTTGACTTGGAGTCATTCGGGGCTACTTATCCTGTGTCTATGGTCCGGGTGTGATCTCGGACCATGACCAACTTAGTATCAGAGCAATAGGTTTAGATGTGTCCTAGGGAGTCTAAAAACTGCGTTAGGTAGAGTCATTTCCACTGGTATGAAGCGCACCACACTTATGACGAAGAGGCTACTAAACTTTGTAGGAAATATCCCCTTCTTTCATGATCTATATCGTGCGGTGAAAACAACTCCGTACTTGTAATTCGTGCGTTTTGTGATTGCAGAAAATTATGGCTCTCAGGAGGATGATCGGAAGGAGGGACAGAAATGATGAAGGCCACAAGGGTGGCCATGATAATGGGCGTCAGCAAGCCCCACCGGTTTAGGAGCCCCACGCACTAGAGCCAGATGCCCATGTCGAGTTTCGGGCGGCGATTCAAATGTTGGCGCAGGCCTTGACCACTCAGGTCAACCAGCAGGCTGTTGCACCAGTTCCACAGAATGATAATGCAGTGACGGCCTAGATCAGAGACTTTTTTAGGATGAACCCTCCCGAGTTTACAGGGGAAAAGGTGGATGAGGATCCACACGAGTTCATCAAAGGGATTTTGAAGGTCACTCAGGTCATGGGAGTGACAAGTGAGGAATGTGTTTATTTGGCCTCTTATCGGCTAAAGGAGGTCGCATATATTTGGTTCAAGCAATGGAGGGACAGTAAGGCAGCGGGAGCAGGCCCTATCAGCTGGGATGAATTCAACATGGCCTTTATCGACAGGTTCTTCCCTCGGGAGATGAGGTTATTTAAAGCAACCGAGTTTGTTAACCTCAAGAAAGGGAAGATGACGGTGCTAGAATATTCACTTGAGTTCACTCGCCTGTCAAAGTATGCCCTGGAGTTAGTGATGGACCAAAGGGCGCTGGTGACCAGATTCGTGCAGTGAGTAGCTGAGTATCTGGATAAGGATTGCAGAACAGCCATGCCTCATCAGGATATGGACTACCCACGAATAGTCTTTTATGCTCAGCAGATAGAAGCATCTCATATGAGGCAGAGAGAGGCCAAGAGGTCCAGAACTAATAGCCACAGGTTCTCCCAGCCGAGGCCGGGGGGTGGGCCTCACCAGCAGTCCCGACACAGGTCTATTACACCATCACCATCTTCAGCCAGTACCTCATCCAGGCCACAAGACGGTCGGAGGAGCAGGGCCTCAGGTTCGAGAAGTCAAAATAGCATGCGCACAGAGCGCACGTTCCCATCTTGTGCTAATTGTGGCAAGAACAACCCAGGAAAGTGTTTGGTGGGCTAAGACACTTGTTTCAGATGCGGCAAACCCGGGCACAAACTCAGGTATTTCCCTGCAGCTAAGTCAAGGGGTAGTGGAGCCCGCACTTCACCAGCAAGTTCAGCAGTTCCGGTGGCACGTCAAACTCAGCAGGGTGCTTCGACTGGTTCAGTTGGCAGCCAACGCCAGGACCGATTTTATGCACTTGGCTCTCGACGGGAGCAGGAGGCTTCTTCCGATTTTTTTATAGGTATGTTACGAGTCTTTCTTATTTATTCTTATGCTTTGTTAGATTCGGGAGCTACACTGTCTTTTGTGACACCTTTCATTGCTAGTCACTTTGGAATCAATCCCAAAATCTTGTCCGAACCATTCTCTGTATCTACTCCTGTTGGTGATTCAGTCATAGTGAGGCAGATATACAGAGGTTGCCCCATTACCGTATTGCATAAGGTTACCTCCGCAGACCTAGTAGTATTAGCTATGACCGATTTTGATATTATTTTTGGTATGGACTGGTTGTTTTCATGTTATGCTTTTGTTAACTATAGGACTAGAGTGGTGAAGTTTCGATTTCTAGATGAACCAGTGTTGTAATGGAGGGGTGGTTCAGCGGTACCTGAAGGTCGCTTTACCTCCTATCTCAAGGCCTAGAAAATGATTGCTAAGGGTTGTATTTACCATTTGGTTAGGGTTAAGGATACCACGTCCAAGACCCTGACCACTTAGTCAGTCCCGTGGTATGTGAGTATCCCGAGGTATTTCCAGATGACCTACCAGGTGTTCCTCCCAAGACGGAGATTGATTTTGAAATTGATCTCTTGCCCGACATGCATCCCATATTAATTCCTCCTTACCGAATAGCCCCAACTGAGCTAAAAGAGTTGGGGGAACAATTGAAGGATTTGTTGTATAAGGGTTTCATCAGGCCAAGCAAATCTCCATGGGGTGCCCTAGTGTTGTCCGTCCGAAAGAAAGATGGTTCCCTTCGGATGTGTATTGACTATAGACAGTTGAACAAGGTCACCAACAAGAATACATACCCTTTACCCAGGATCGATGACCTATTCGATCAACTTCAGGGTGCCAAGTATTTCTCCAAGATAGATCTCAGGTCCAGGTATGACCAGCTCAGGGTTCGGGAGAACGACATCCCAAAGGCTGCCTTCAGGACCCGGTATGGCCATTTTGAATTCGTTGTTATGTCTTTTGGACTAACCAATGCCCCTGCAGCTTTTATGGACCTGATGAACAGGGTATTCAAGGTATATTTGGATATGTTTGTGATGGTGTTCATCGATGACATATTAATATACTCCCGGAGCGAGGAGGAACATGTCGCACACCTGAGGGTAGCACTCCAGACCGTCAAGGACAACCAATTGTATGCCAAGTTCAGCAAATGCGAATTTTGGCTGAAATTAGTTGCATTCCTGGGACATGTAGTGTCAAGCGAAGGTATAAGGGTGGACTCCCAAAAAATAGAGGTAGTAAAGAACTGGCCCAGACCGGTAAACCCTTTGGAGATCATAACCTTTTTGGGCTTTACGGGTTACTATCGGAGGTTCGTGGAAGGTTTCTCATCTATTGCAGCCCCGCTGACTAGATTGACTCAGAAAAAGGTGAAGTTCCAGTGGTTGGAGGCTTTTGAGAGGAGCTTCCAGTAATTGAAGGCCAGGCTAACTTCAACACCGGTGTTGACTTTACCAGAGGATACCGATGGCTTCATTGAATATTGTGATGCTTCGAGGGTCGAACTGGGATGTGTATTGATGCAGCAGGGGAAAGTCGTAGCATATGCTTCCAAACAGTTAAAAACTCACGAAAAGAATTACCCGACCCATGATCTTGAGTTGGCTGCGGTAGTATTTTCTTTGAAACTATGGCAACACTACTTTTATGGGGTTCATGTAGATGTTTTCACGAACCACAAGAGCTTACAATACGTGTTCACACAGAAGGAAGTAAATCATCGGCAACGGAAGTGGTTGGAGCTACATAAGGACTACGACATGAGTGTCCTTTATCATCCAGGAAAGGCCAACATGGTAGCAGACTAAGCAAGATGAAGATCCAACATTGGTAAAGTTTAAAGAAGATGTTCTAAGTCAAAAAGTAGAAGTCTTCTCCAAAGGGTGAGATGGTGTGCTTCGGTACTAGGGTATCTTATGTGTTCCGAATGTGGGGGATTTGAGGAGTCAGATGTTGCATGAGGCTCACGGATCCAGATATTCTCTCCATCCAGGTGCCACCAAAATGTATCACGCCTTGCGGGAAATCTACTGGTGGAATGGCATGAAGATGGATATTGCAGAATTTTGTAACCAAGTTCCCGAATTGCCAACAAGTGAAAGTCGATCACAAGAGGTCGGGGGGTATACTTCAAGATATCAGCATTCCTACTTGGAAGTGGGAAGAGATCAACATGGACTTTGTAACACGTTTTCCCCGCACACGTAGACAGTATGACTCCATTTGGGTTGTAGTGGACAGGTTGACCAAGGCTGCTCATTTCCTACCGGTCAAAACCACTGATTTAGCATAAGAATATGCAAATTTGTACATTCGAGAGTTGGTTAGGTTGCATGGAGTGCCCTTTTCCATTATATCAGATAGAGGTACTCAGTTCACCTCCCAGTTCTGGAGGTCCTTTCAAAAGGGACTTGGCATCCAAGTCAAGCTTAGCACAACATTTCATCCGCAAACCGATGGTCAGGCAGAGCAGACTATCTAGACTCTCGAGAAAATGTTGAGAGCTTGTACTATTGACTTCAAGGGTAGTTGGAACAAGCATTTGCCTCTTGTTGAGTTCTCTTACAACAACAGCTATAACTCCAGCATACAAATGGCACCTTTCGAGGCTCTTTACGGGCGATGGTGTAGATCACCCATTGGGTGGTTTGAGGTTGGCGAGGCTTCATTAGTGGGTCCAGATTCAGTCCATGAGGCCATGGAGAAAGTTCAGTTGATAAGGGAAAGGCTGAAAACTGCTCAAAGTCTCCAAAATTCTTATGCGGATGTAAGGAGGAGAGAGCTTGAGTTCGAGATCGATGATTGGGTGTTGCTGAAGGTATCACCGATGAAGGGAATAATGAGATTCGAAAAGAAAGGAAAACTCAGCCCCTGCTATATTGGCCCACAACCAATTGTGAGAAGAGTGGTTAAAGTAACCTATGAATTAGAGCTACCTTCATAATTGGCTTTAGTTCATCCCGTATTTCAGTATCGCTCTTGAAAAAGTGCTTGGGAGACCCAGCCTTAGTGGTCCCAGTGGAAAGTGTTGGTGTGAAGGATATCTCAGTTTTGGGGAAATTCATATTGAAATCTTGGATCGTCAGGTTTGGAGATTGAGGAACAAGGAGGTAGCCTCAGTATATATGTTATGGAGAAATCATCATGTCAAGGGAGCCACGTGGGAGGCCGAAGCGGATATGAGGGCTAAATACCCCCATTTGTTCCCTATCGGCTCATCTTCAGTTTGAGGTATCAATTTTTTCCCTAAACGTCTATTCAGTTTTTCATGTTTTGTTCATGCGTGCGAGTTTGTTTTATGATATGATATATATAAGCGATGTCTGAATTCATTCCAGCTATGTAATTCCTTTCTGGGGTAGTCGTTCCTCTAGTTTCAGCATAAATGATCAGTATTTGCATATGGGGATTGTTTGATTCTGAGTTTTTTGCATGATTCTAACATTCGAGGATGAATGTTCCCAAGGGGAAATGTTTTTATACCCTAAGAACCCGAGGAGCAGACCCGAGAGTCAAATGGGAAACAAATCTGGAAAATATTACAGCAGTTTAAGACGAGTCGTTGGACGACTCTTCAGGGAGCCCCACGAGTCATTTAGTGACTCACGGGAAGGCCTGTGTTGGTAAAGGAACTCGAGGTCTCCATGGGTGATATAACGACTTGCGGTCATCCACCACGAGTCGTCATGTCAGTCGTGGGGAGGACCTAGAGAAGAATTTTGAGGGTGATCCAGTGTACATAACGAAGGCTGGTAAGGAGTCATTTCACCGGGAACGAGTCGTCATGTCCTCCGTTAAGAGACAATGGAAATTTTGCAGTCCCCTAACAACTCGTTGCTCCTGGCAACGAGTCATCAGGTCGCCCATTAGGGTCACCTGACAGTGATTTCCTGCGAATTAGTAAGGGCCTTCTCGTAATTTCCTACACTTCTAAGACCTAAACTAAATCATTTTGAGGTCGGGACGGGGTCTTTTAAAGATAAATAAGCCATGATAAACTTCATTTGATACTTGTAAGTGAAGAGGGGAAGGAGGAAAGGGAATTCAAGTGCTCACCTTCAAGTTCTTCAAGATTCTACCTAGGGTTTTCAAGGGAGTTAGGGGCTCGAAATTTCCAAGTATGTGGGATTTGAATGGGTAGTTTAGTCCCTACCCATTCCCATTTCTCCCCATTTATTATGTTTAATTTGCTAAATTCTTATGGGTCTTAACCCCGTTTGCATGATTCCTCAAAAGTTTACATGAGCTTGTGGTATTATGTTTTATTTGCGGGTTTTGAAGTGTTTGGGATGATTTTACTTGTACATATTTTATATTTTATGATTTAAGACTCTAAAAGTATGGATGTCCAATTATGAAGGACTATTTAGTAATATTTGTATTCATGATGATTCCGCAAGCATGGTGTGAATTTTTGAATTTAAAGCATGTCTTCGAGTCTTCTATTTCTCATGTTACCATGACCATATTTCCTATAAATTCAAGCATTTCATGGATGATTAACATTATGGGGAAAAATCCCACATGTTGCTTAAGTCTTATGAACTATGACTTTGGCCGACTCACAGGCCCAAATCCATGGCTAGGTCTATACATTCAAGCATGTATGATTGTTATGATTCAATTAGGCACGCATGTCATGTATGAATTTATATGAATTTCTATTAGCACGTTGCATTGTTTTAGGAGTAGAACTTAACACCGAGTAGGTTCGAGGCCCAAGTTACGCCCCGAATCTCAAAACACGTGCCACCATTGGTTATGTTGGGACCTCCTCAGTGACTGTCACCTATGCCCTATGGGGCCTTCATGAGTGATATCACTCCTTTCATGGTTCATATCCTTGGCAAGATATAGATGACCTCTCGACTAGGTTTACAGGTCGGGCTCCATGTATGCTCAGTGGAGTACGTCAGTTATAGAAATATCCCATTGTTCCTCATGGTTTGAATCATGCATGATTTTTTTTCTTTTGACTCAAGTTATGTTTTATGAACTATTTTCCCTCATGTTATGACTATGACAGGTTTACGAATGTACTTGGAAAATCATGAGCCTTACGATATATTTATAATTTTGTGTTTTTATAATCATGATGTCCCCACTCCTATAACCTTTATGTTTTAAGAAAATTTTTGCGTACCTTAAATACTCAGTACCTTTCAAGTACTGACCCACAAATTTTCAGAATCCGAATCGCAGGTTCAGCATCGTCCTTAGCGTGCTCTCAATTCTGCTCAGTCTGCAGTGGTGAGTCCTCATGATTCAAGGGCTTCATGTTCAGACCTGTTTACTTATCTTACGTTTTTTTTCTTTTAGAATGTTTGGGTTAGTTGGGGTCTTGTCCCTTCAACCTGTCTATCTGGTGTAGAGGCTTTCAGACCTATGTGTAGTATTCTACCCTTACTGTTCGTATTTTGTTTTGTTGTTCCTTACCTCTCATTTTTTGATTTTTGGTTAGTTCATGATTATTGAGTTAAGTATTCCACCTTTTATGAATGAATTAGTTATATGCTCACACCATGGGTTGACTTGGAGTCTTTTGAGGATCCTTGTCCCATATCAATGATCCGAGTGTGCTCTCGGGTCATGATAGAGCCATTCGTGCCTTTAGGTCCTGTATCGCGGTTCGGGGTCCATGCTTGGGTCATGACAAACTTGGTAGAAGATCAACAGGTTTTAGGTGTGTCCTAGGGTTTCTGAAAGCCTCATTAAGTAGAGTCTTTCGGTGAGTCAGTTATGGCTCGATGAGTATAGAAATTGCCATATCATAGTTCTTTAAAAGGTCAACTCAGCCAACTTAGTGGAGTTAGACATGACAGATTTTGACGTTATCTTCGGTATGGATTGGTTGTATGTTTGTTAAGCCTCTATCAATTAAACCCAGTCAGTAGAGTTTAAATTCTCAAGGGAGCCAGTCCTAGAATGGAAAGGTAGTTCAGTTGTGCCAGTAGGTCGCTTAGTCTTCTACCTTAAGGCCAGGAAGATGATCTCCAAGGGTTTTATATACCATCTAGTTTGGGTTAAGGATTCTAAGTTCGAAACCCCAACACTCCAGTTAGTTCCTATTGTATGTGAGTTTCTACAGGTATTCTCAGATGAATTTCCAGGAGTCCCTCCGGAGTGAGAGATTTACTTTGGTATTGACCTTCTTCTAGATATGCAGCCCATATCGATTCCTCCTTATAGAATGGCTCCAGTCTAGCTTAAGGAGTTGACGGAATAGTTGAGAGATCTCTTAGATAAGAGTTTCATCAGTCCTAGTAAGTCCCCGTGGAGTGCTCCAGTCCTTTTCGTGCAGAAGAAGGATGGTTTACTTAGGATGTGCATTGACTACTGTCAGTTGAACAAGATCATAATCAAAATAATTATCCACTCTACGAGATTTATGACTTGTTTAACCAACTTCAGGGTGCTAGGTGCTTTTCAAAGATAGACCTTTGATCCGGCTTTTATCTGTTCAGAGTTTGGGAGAGTGACATTCCAAAGGTAGCTTTTAGGACTCGGTATAGTCACTATGAGTTTGTAGTTATGTCTTTTGGACTAATGACTGCCCTTGTAACTTTCATGGATTTGATTAACAAGGTGTTCAAGCAGTATCTAGATATGTTCATCATTGTCTTCATAAATGATATCCTCATATACTCTCAAAGTGAGGAGGACCATGCTACTTATTTGAGGATTCTGTTGTAGACCCTTAAGGATCGTCAGTTGTTTGCTAAGTTTAGCAAGTGTGAGTTTTGGATGAAGTCAGTTACATTTCTTGGTCACGTGGTGTCTAGTGAAGGTGTGCAGGTAAATTCTCAAAAGATTGAGGTGGTGAAGAACTGCCCTAGGCCTGTTAGCCCTATTGATATTAGATGCTTTTTGGGCTTAGCTAGCTACTATATGAGGTTCATTGAGGAATTTTCATCCATTGCAGCACTGTTGACCAAGTTGACTCAAAAGAAGGCTAAATTTCAATAGTCCGATTATGAAAAGAGCTTCCAAGAGTTAAAGACTCAACGCACTTTGTCTCCAGTTTTGATCCTACCAGAGGGCATGAATGGCTTTGTGGTATATTCTGATTCTTCTCACATAGGCCTTGGATTGTGGTGATGCAACAGGGAAAGGTCATTGCTTATGCTTCTAGGAAGCTTAAGACTCATGAGAGCAATTACCTGATGCATGACCTTGAGTTAGAAATGATGGTGTTTTCCATGTATATTTGGAGGCACTACTTGTATGGGGTGCATATGGATATGTTCACAGACCACAAGAGTTTTTAGTATGTGTTTACTCAGAAGGACTTTAATTTGTGGCAAAGGAGATGGCTTGAGCTTATTAAAGACTATGAAGTGAGTGTCCTTTACTATTGGGGCATGGCCAATGTAATGGCGGATTCTCTTAGTAGGATGTCCATGGAGAGTGTGTCTTATGTTGAGGATGGGAGAAAAGAATTAGTGAGGGATGTCCATAGGCTAGCTCATTCGGGGGTTCGCCTTACCGATTCATCAGATGGTGGCGTTATTATTCAGAATAGAGCAGAATCTTCATTAGTAATGGAGGCTAAGGAAAGGAAATATGAGGATTCTATTTTAGTGAAGCTGAAGGAAGCTGTCTGAAATCAGAAAGTTGAGGTTTTCTCCCAAGGGGGAGATGGTGTACTCCGATATTAGGATCGTTTGTATGTTCTGACTGTGGATGACTTGAGAGTGGATGTTGAGAGAGACTCACAAATCTCAATATTCTATCAATCCAAGTGCCACCAAAATGTACCATGTTCTACAAGAGGTCCAATGGTGGAATGGCATGAAGAGGGATGTTGCAGCATTTGTGGCTAAGTGACCGAATTGCCAACAGGTGAAGGTTGAGAATTAGATACCAAGAAGTACGCTTCAAGATACCAGTAGTCCTACTTGGAAGTGGGAAGATATCAATATTGACTTTGTTATAGGATTGCACGAATGCCCCGACAAACATGATTCTATATGGGTGATTGTAGACCAGATGACCAAGTCAGCAGATTTCTTACAAGTAAAACCTATAGATTTAGCCGAGGACTATGCTGGAATTTACATTCGAGAGTTAGTTTAGTTACATGGAGTTTCATTGTCCATCACCTCAGATAGGGGTATTCGTTCACCTCTCAGTTTTGGAGATCATTTTAGAAGGGTCTTAATACTCAGGTAAAGCTTAGCACATATTTTCACCCACAAACAGATGGTTAGGATGAGCAAACCATTTAGACTCTTGAGACATGTTGAGAATGCGTGTGATTGATTTCAAAGGTAGTTGGCATGAGCACTTACCTCTCATTGAGTTTGCCTACAATAACAATTACCATTCTAGAATTCAGATGGCCCCATTTGAGGCTCTTTATGGGTGGAGGTGTAGATCACCTATTGGAAGGTTCAAGGTAGGTGAGGCTCCGTTGATAGGGCTAGATTCAGTTCATGAGGTGATGGAGAAAATTCAGCTTATCAGAGAGACGCTAAAAATAGCTCAAAGTCGTCAAAAATCATATGCAGATGTTAGGAGGAGAGAGCTTGAGTTTGAGACTGATGCTTGGGTGTTTCTGAAGGTGTCTCCTATGGAGGGAGTTATGAGGTGTGGTAAGAAAGGGAAGCTTATTCCCTAATATATTGGTCCTTCTAGGATTCTGAGATGAGTTGGCAAAGTGTCTTATGTGTTGGAGCTACCAGTGGAGTTAGCTTCGGTGTATCCAGTTTTCCATGTGTCCTTACTGAAGAAGTGCATTGGTGTTCTAGCTCTAGTTGTACTGGTAGAGAGTACCGGTGTGAAGGATAGTCTTACCTATGAGGAGGTTGTACTTGAGATCATTGATCATCAGTTCGCAAGTTGAGTAACAAAGAGGTAGCTTCAGTAAAGGTTTTGTGGAGGAATCAGCTAGTTGAGGGAGCTACATGGGAAGTCGAAGCAGATATGATGGCTAGATACCCACATCTTTTCCCTTCCAACTCAGTTCCAGTATGAGGTACTAGTTTCCTCCTTAGTACTATATTTAGTTTCATATCTAGTTCATGTCTCTCAGTTCCCTTCAGGTATGCATATATGTTTCATGAATTTAGTTCAGTCATGTATTTTAGTTTGGAGTTAGTCTCTCCATCAGTTTTCAGTTATAGCTATTTTGTTTTGGAATTGTAGTTCCTTCCCTAACCTTCCAGTCTACGTAATCTACATTTGAGGACAAATATTCCCTGGGGATTTCTTCCACCCTTATACCCAATTTCATCTCAATTTCATAAATTCAAATATCTAATCATGCTTATGAATTTCTAGGGTTAGACCCAATTTGATAAAAACTCTTATTATCTTCTATTGATTCTATTCTCTCATGATTCAATCCATGTTTTATAATTATATATGCGTGTTTTCTACATGCATCTCTCATGAACCTCTGATTTTCAAGTTATGGTGATTTTACTCAATTATGTATGATTTCATGAGTCTCAAGCTTATATTTCATGGCCGAATTAACAACATTGCTTTCATGGCTAGTTAACCTAAATAGCCCATGTGAAAACAAGTTTGTTTCATGATTATGACTATGAACAATATGCATGTTCTGAGAGTAGTATCTAGCATCGATTAGACCGGGATTCAATGCACCCAGGTCTTAGGGAACGTGTCACCGTAGGTATATAATCATGTTTGGGGCCTTGCCAGAGAATACTTCCCCCATCCCGATGGGTCTCACGAGTGATATCATGCCTTTATCGTTCTTTGCCTAGCAAGGCTTAGGACGGCTCTGCCAACTTGAGCGAGATAGTTGGGTATCATATGCTCCTTCAAGATGGTGTCGGTTATGATGAGTCGCCCATTGTTCCTCAAGTTTTAAGATGTTCAAGTTCAAGATTTATGATACCATGTTTTAAAGTATGCTTGACCTACTGATCAATTTATGAGCTTTCACTTATGATTTCAAACATATTAAACCATATAATTACTTTCAAAACCTTGGGTTATTAAGTTCAGTTTATTATAAGTACCTCATGCTTATAAGTATATCACAACTATGACTTTAGCATGTTCTCCTTGCTCTCATGCATTATTTATCTTACATACTCAGTACATTCAAAGTACTGACTGCATACTTCTATGCAATATCATCTCATGATATAAGTTTTGGTGATCAGTCTCAGCGCCGATGTTAGCTTCACTCTCGCATCAATCTAGTTCAGCTTCTGCTTGGGTGAGTCCTCATGATCTGAGGATGTCAGTTTTGTTAAATGCCCTTTCTCTTATGTCTATCAGTTATTAAATTTAGGTAGAGCTAGTTGGGGGTGTTCTCCCCTCAGCTCATCTATGACTAGAGGCTTTTCAGATAGTATGTATAGATATTCAGCAATGTTGGCTTGTAGCCTGTTTACACTTATTAAGATTCTAGAGTTTCGCTAATGTTATGGCTTATGTTTTACCTCCCCTTAGTTATGTGCTCTTAATCATGGTATGTATTTGTCATGGGTTATATTGTAACCATTCGTGGTTCTAGGTACCATGTTTGATAACGCTCAATACATCTCTCCCGTTTAAAGGAGGTGGCTGCGGTCATTGTTGAAAATTAAAATATGATGTTGGGCATATTTTGATGCCCAATTGCCATGTTTTTATTCACATTTAATCCTGTTTTGAGTTCATAATACTTAATTTATGCTTAAATTCATGTATGTGTGTTTTATGTGCTAACAAACGATTTTAGTTGATTTGAGCAGAATACTAGGAGAAAGGAGCTCAAAATGAAACAAGGAATGAAGATTTGAGAATATGACTGGTCTGGTGCTATGACTTCCACCCCACACCAAGTCCCAAACTTCAGAGAAATAAATTCACATCTTGGTGCTATGGCTGGCACCCCGCAGCAGCGCTGAAACTTCAGAGAAAAAAATCTCAGGCTGGTGCTATGGCTGGGGCGGCACACCAGGCCTTTCTGGAGCTGAAAATTACTATAAATTTTACTAAGTCTGTGGCAAGATAGAGGGGGCGTTCGCGCCAGGGCCACTCTAGAGCGAAAAATTTTAATTTTAAAGCCAAGTCTTGAAGGGAAGAAGTGTAATTTGAAGGCTCAACTATAAATATAAGTCTTAGATCATTTTTAGCACATATTTCATCATATCTTTTTATTGATTGATCATATTTTAATGCAGCTTTGGAGGACGGACAAGTTTTACTTAGTTTTTCTCTTTTCTTTATCGTATTTTTGTATAATGATGACTGCTTATTCATTTTTCCGCTTGTCTATGAGTGGCTAACCTTATAATCTAGGGTTATGGTCATGGTGGATGGTTGACTGTTTGAAAGCGTAATAAACTTGGTTTTGATTCTTCTTTAAGGTTGTTTGTATTTATTTGTTTTAATTTATTATTATGAGACTGATCACTTTGTAAGTAATCTGTTGGATTTTGATTGAACTTGGGAAAGGGAATCGAAAAGGTTAAAAATAAATACAGAATGAAAATTCAAAGACCCTTGAACTCATTGGTGATAGGATAGAAGTTGTTGAGGATAGGGATATACCCTTCAACCCCGTTTAGTTGAAATACAAGTTGGCATAATCATCGTTTCATGTTCACCTGTGACCATAGGGATATAGGCGTTAGGGTGCATGAGATAGTTCTTGGATGCTAAGGATAGTTCCAAGAAATGGGATAGTAACGTGAAACTAACAACCATAGGAAGAATCATGCTAGTTTAGTTACGTCTGGAAAACTCAACCTGAAATTAACCAAATGACATTGCCCTAGTTTGTCATCATTATCGAATTACAATCAAGTTTGCATTCATTTGTAGTTAATCTTTACATTTGGAGTTTAGTATTTTAAGTTTCCAAAACAATCTCTAATTTATTTGTTTAATAGATTAGTGAAATCAAAGTGACAACGTTATAATGATTAAATTGACAAGTCCCTATGGGTACGATATTTGGACTTAATAATCCTATATTACTTGACGTCACATGCGCTTGCGTGCACTTGGACGACATCAAAATAACCGATAGGTGTCAGGGTCAAATCCCACAAGGAATTGAGAGAAATAATCCAAAATTTATAAATTAATTCAAACTAGTGTGCATCATTGTTTAACATGTGAAAACTAAAAATAGGGGGAAAATGAAACAATATTGAATTCAAATAGTTAAATGAAATTGGGAAAATGAAACAATATTGAATTCAATCCCCCCAAACTTAAATCGTTTCTTGTCCTCAAGCAAGGCATTCACTCACAACTTAGAATTGAATTAATCATATTACATCATAAGAGTTGTACATGAGACCACTGAAACATAAGACAACCCCAAAATCACACACCAACTCAAGCAAATAAAAAGACTCAAAACATGTTGCACAAATTCAATTGGTAACCAATCATTTGGCATAACTCATTTTCATTATTTCAATTTAGAACGCTGGCATATTAAATTAAGTTAAGATCAATAAAAATCTCAAGTCATTGACAATCAACATTCAAGGTTTGCCTAGAAGTTCACTACACAACTTGTCGCAGTCATACCTCTCAATTGAAAGCACAATTTTAGTATTTACTCCATGGAAGTGATGCCACTCACCAAAAGAGAGAAAATCCCACTCACATACATGCAATTCACACATTAGGGATTATAAAATAATGCAAAGACACTCACTCTCTCAAAGATATTCAAGTTCATATACATTGAACCATAGGCTTTCCCTTCATGTAACTCGCCACTAATGTAGAGTTTCTACACTTGGAATCACTAAGGACCTGGGGGTTATAATGAAGGCTAGGAGTAAGGGTAGGACAACATTTACCTCTAGTGACTAGAATAACTTTAATGTCTTCTGTGTAAATATTTAAACATCCCGCTACACTTAGCGAGTCTACTTCACCTTATCTCTCTCTTGTCATCCTTCACATTTTTCCTCATGAACTACCCTCTCAACACCTTAAATTCTGCATTTATGCCTGAACTAAATAGGAGATAGCACCTTTCAACTTTTCTTTTTCTTCCATTAGTCAAGGGTTTTTCAGCCGGCTGTTTGTTCTTTCATCAAGCAATAGGTTCTACCTCACATTGAAGCTCATTCCTCTTTTTCCTATTTATGCACACTTCCAAACATAGGCTTTTACCTACATCATATTTTCATTTTTCTATCCCCAAATCTTGGGCATCAACCCTATTTTTCCTTTATCACTATAAATTAGGGAAGATGGGTACGAAAGAGGAGGATTAAAAAGGGTGTAAGGATTGTAATGTGGTCGACAAAAAAGGGCTTAAGTCTCAAACAGTGGTTAATAAAGGTTGATATTCAGGGAGGTCACTTTGTGGTGAAGTGACTAACCTAAAAGAGCCTAAGGTCATTTCCCAAGTGCAGCTACATCATAGATATCACCTTGAATCATATTAAGGAAAAGTTCTAGACAATATGCATACACAAGAATTAAGTTAAAAATCTCACCGCACAAGACATCACACTCCAAGAAGTTCACCTATTTTCACAATCAATTCAAAGTATGACCTTAGAAAAGCTTTTTTGAGTATTTCACACTCGTTTTATGAATCAAAAAGTCAAACAAATAATGTACCATTCATAACAAGAGAGTTCTCTTTTTCAAACGCTTGTTCCCCTTTCAACATCAAAAATCATTTTACTATGCCAATAAAAAAATTGGTGATACCTCTTAAAGTAATTGTAATAATGATTCAAAAGATAAACTAAACTTGGCCTTTTCTGTTAGAAAGTTGTCTCTCAATCTATCATAGGGAAATGTCACATGATTCGACACACAAAGAGAAAAACAAAATTGGCTCCTTGAAAAAGAATCATGGAATAAGGAAAACCCTAGAAGTTTATCACTATCTACTATCTATAAAATCAATTACAAAGCACGATTCAAGAATTAATTGGCATGTAAAATTAACCCGTCAATGGTAACGCATATCATCATAACAAGAAAATCAACCCAATAATTTTAATTGATCCAAAACAAGGCCGATGAGGGCATTCGTTCATCAAAACAACAAATCAAAATGTTCAAAACATCAATAAACAAACAAGCCCGACAAGGACAACAAGAGTCAGGGATCAATAGAAAAAGAGCACACCCCACCCCCAATTAAAAATTACACATTGTACCCAATGTATAAATTAATAATAAGGAGGGTAAGAATTCCCTGAACTAGTTATTCCTCCCCATTATCATCAACCTCAGCTTTAGCCTAACCACCATCAGCTTCATTTTCTTCCTGCGCATCCTCCTCCAAGTCACCCAAAAACTCATAAATTGGGTCTCGTGATATGTATGGGATGTTCATTACTTCATTTAAGAAGCTCATATCAGGACCGGATAGGAGGGCTTGGCCCTTTAATTCTCACACATCAGCCTTGACAGAGGAGACTGCTCCTTCAATCACATCGACTCAAGAGCACAGCTTGTTCAAGCTGCTATCAAAGACCTCTTTCATTGGCCAATTTTGCAAGTTGATTCTTGTGGGAGTGGGTCAGGTTGGCCAGCTTCTGAAGCCTACTCATCCTGGAGGATGAAGGTGGTGGTGAAGACCCCTAAGGTGGAGCCTGCTCACAAGCATGTCCCGATATTTCGAGAATGGGATCGTTAAGGTCAGGGGACAATTGGGCATTCTCAAATTCATGAGTTGTATGGTCCTCAGGGACATCCAATGTTTGCATTCACTTCCTCTTACTCTTGGGAGCATCTGAGTCCCTCTTTTTTTCAATATCAATGACCCCTATAGCGGAGCTAGCATGGTCATCAGCAAAATACGGGACCCCCCTCCCCATATGCACATAGTTGGCTAATGAGAATTGGAAAGAGCTCAGAGATACCTTACTATCGAGCTTTTATTTTCATTTGTATGGGGACCACCTCACCAAAGTTGATGAACCCTAGATATTATGCATACTATCAGGATGGAAGCCTCAATATCTATCCACTAGTTGTTCTTAGGGGGCATGAGACGATAACACACTAGGTCAAGACATAGTTTGGCTTTGAATTAGAGGTCTTTCCTTTGAATTTCACCTCCCATGGTGTCCCACAACGGTTTTCCATTTGCAATAGTCCGAATCACCCATTATTGAGCCACCCATTGTAGTTGATCTCCCTTGGTAGCCACTTTCTTTGAAAACTCGATCCCCGGTTCAAGTGGCTCACCCTAATAGATAGAATTAATTACATACAGTGTGATATCCACCTCTTCTCAACAGATATTGACTGATGGGAGAGTTGGAAACTCATCTACCTTCCCTGTGTATTTTATCATGTCTTGCATCGCTTGATAGGAAGCATAGAACTCTACCACCAGGTTAGGGTAGTAGCTAGGTAAAGCTTCTAAGAAAGGGTGTCAGTCTATCTCAACAAATTTCTTGTTGATGTGGGGGAACTCCTGCCCCTGTCCTTCTAGATTTAAGTGTTTTCCTGGAGTCATCAATCGATTCTAATACTTGATGTAGTATGCCTTCATTCCATCTACACAAAATCAGATGGCTTCTACACTGTTAGCCAAGATTTGAGGTTCTTAGGCTTTTTCCTTGCCTTTTCTTTTAGAGACGGCTGAGGCCTTTCCCTTGTCTTGTCGCCTGGATGATGACATTTTCCTAGAAGACAATATGAGTGCCACAACACAAACCAAAATCATTTTGTATTTTTCTTTAAGGAAAATAAAAGAAAATAGTTACGCTAAGCTAAGGAAAGAAAAAAAAAGAAATTAGATTGCCAAAAAATCAAGCAGCCACTAAAATCATTGCCAGCACCTGTGTATCACTAATGCGGGGCATAATCACTACAAAATGACCTCAGCACCAAATGCAGGTTTGAACTTGCAGCCCACAGGTGTGTCGCAGGCATAGGGAAGAATTATTGCAAAATGGCCTCATCACCTTTGTTACATCTGAGTTTCGCAGATGGAGATCTACGGCATGCAGGTGTAAGGCAGTGAGCCTGAAACCCAACACCCAGACATGCATTACAACCTGAGTTCTGCAAAGCAAGATCTACGGTCGCAGCTGCTTAATAGTTCCTGGACCTCAATTTTCATGCATTCACTTCAAATTTTTCAACAAGTATGAGCAATATCATTATCTAACGGGTACTCAGACTTCCGCGAAAGATTTTTTAACACTATAAACAACAATTTTTTACCATTATAACCACTCAACGATTTTCCTTAAGAAGGACATTACATCATCTATCATCAGAAAATGTCAAGTGACCAATTCAACCAACATTCATCACATCGATTTCAGAAATTCACAATACTCACAGGAATTATCCTATTTTTCATCTACATTATCAAGCAAACAAGAAGAATTGATGATTTTTTCTTAAGAAAGATGTTACCCGATCCATCATTGGGAAAACTCATTCATCTCTAGCAAATAGTTTACTCAGAATTTACCCCCAACTAAAATGTCCAATCAATATAGCACACCCAATAGATATAGAATCATGAAACAAGAATTCCTACCCATTTAATTTGCAATTTTTAAACTCCCCCATAAACACCCACACGAATCAATTTCAATATAGATATGAAGAGCATACATTATGGAAATAGGGAAAACATGAGTCATGGAAATGAAAAATATCATAATTTTTTGCTACAAATATCATCAAGCTCAAAGAAACAAAGATGAAAATTAAAAGAAATTCCAAATGGAGTGAGTATTGAAATGAAATTGAAACTTAAAGTGAAACTTGAAGCTTTTTCCAAAGATGAGACCGACACAAGTTTTTATTTATTCTTTTGTTCGGTGTTTGAAATGGTATATTATGGTAGAAGAAGGGAAGGAAGAGTGGAATTTATAGGAAGGAAGAAGGTGAAAGGTTGGGTGGAATTTATGGTGAGTTAATGGGGTAATGTGGGAAATGAAGAAGGTAGTTGTGGGTTAAGAAATTATGTGGTGTAGAAAATTAGGGGTTTTAGGTAGTGGGGAAAGAAGTTTAAAATCCATGGGTCAAATCTGGGTCGGGTTTAGTCAAATGGTTGGACAATTTTTCTTTAAAAATAACTCATATCTGCGCCTGCGATAGACTTGTAGCCGCAAATTTGGATCTTTGAACTGCAAGTAAAACGTAGATAGACCTTATTTTGTCTAGTGCATTTCCTTGGAGGTGCAGTACACCAGCATCTTAAAGATCTGCACCTTCGTTTAGCAGGTGAGACGCAGGTCTCATCTCTTTTTCTTGATTCTTCCTAGGTGCACCGGTTTTAATCTGTGCTACATTTGCATTTCGATGATCTGGGTTTGCATTTCACAGGTGAGACGCAGGTCACCTGTTCTTGAATGTTTTTTTCCCAGGTATTTTGTATTTGACCTATACTACACCTATGTTTCACAGATGATTTCCTGTATTTCATAGGTGAGGCACAGGTTCCCACCTTCTTCTCAGCTATTTTGGGTCAAATGTGTGTTTGTACCTGTGCTCTACAAGTTCATACCTGCATTTTGCAGGTGCCCATGCTCTATTTTCTTACACTTTATCCACAATCCAATCATCCTATAATAACAAAAACAACAAAAATGTGAAGTAAAAAGGGAATTAAAGACACTTGAGTTGCCTCCCAAGAAGTGTTTGATTTAACATCGCGGCATGACGGTTTCACCTCAAAATATTATCAATCATCTGGAAGTTTATTCTCCACATCAAAATTACTCCCCGACTCACCTCCACCATCCATCACAGCTGCCACCTTACATTCATTAGGTGGTTTCATTGGTTGACACACATTAAATGTCACTTCATTGCTACCAACCTAAAATTCTAGTTCGCAAAGCTCAACATCTACTAGAGCTTACCCGGTGAGCAAGAATAATCACCCCAAGGTGATGGGAACCTCTGTGTTACAATCAAAATCCAACAAAAAAATTTTGCTGGAAGGATGAAATTGTATACCTTGACCAACACATCCACAAGGATTCCCACGGGTCGCTTGGTAGACCGGTCAGCCATGAGCAATCTCATTGTGGTAGGCTTTGATCTTCCCAATCCTAACTTCTTGAAAATCATTAGGGGTACCAAGTTGTTGTTTTCTCCTAGGTCGCAAAGAGAAAGGTTGCTTGCTATTACTGTACTATAATAATGCACACCTCCATTGTGCCCCCATACACAACTCTTTTCTTCTTAAAAAGCTCCTTCCTAAATTTAGCATATCCTGACATTTGGAGTAAGGCTTCCACCAGCAGTATGTTTATGGACAACTTTCTGAACATATCGATAAAATTATTACATTGGTTATCCTTTTTCTTCTTAGCTAATCGCTGGGAGTAAAGAGGTGGAACATTAGGTTCCTGGCATTTTGCACTTGGGGCCTCCTCGCCCTCTTCATCGTATTTCACAATTTTCGGAGGAGTCTCAACCTCTTCCTTCTATAGACTTGTTCATCATTAACACAAGTAGGTACATTTGGAATATCATCATTCAATTCTTATTCATTTGGTTTGGAAGCAACAACCACTTTGGGCTTCTCACCTATAAGTGTGACTATTCTTCTACTCCTTCTGACTATGGCCATGCAATGGTCATCTTTCTTTGGGTTCAGAATAGTGTCACTTCGGAGGGTTCCTTTCATTCTTGTATTTATTTGGGTGGATAAATGATTCATTTAGGCTTCCAAGTGTTTGATTGAGGCTGAGTGGAAGCTTACAATTTGGGCAACGTTGGACACCTCCTCTTTTAATTCTTTTACACCATTATCGGTGGACTCCACTTTCTTTAATACTCTCGCTAGCATCTCCTCAATCATAGAAGTACCCGCATTAGTCACATTAGGATGCATCAGGGCCACATCAGCTTTAAGAGGAGAAATGTATGGGTTTGAACTTTGGTGGTACCTATACCCATCCTATTTAAGCTCACAGTTTCTCCATCGGTTATCCCTATCTCTCCATCCTTCATCAACTCTATCTCTCAATCCTTGATTCACATCATAAGAATGCCAAAGGATATTTTTGGCACCTTGATATTCTTAACGAGAACCCATCATTTAGCCTGCCATGAACTAACACTCCACTTTATATCTTGGTTGAGGAACATCCTCCTCATATGAATTGTGAGCTTGGGTCCCAACAACATTAATTCTTTTGGTTCTGAACCCTAACATGTTCTTGTCCATCAACTAAATTTGGGTGTTATACCCCAGAAGCCCAAAGATTAGAACCGGGATTTGAAATGGAGAAAAACTCAAAACTGGCTCTAGGTATTAGGAAAGGTCATGAGGTGACCCATGAGAGCAGCCCACGAGTCATATGTGACTCATGGGGAGACCAGGTGAGGAGTTTCGAAATTGAGAAATGGGATCCCACAGACATGACCACAACTCGTGGTCAGGCCCTACAAGTCATTAGGTCAGTCGTGGGGTGGGTCAGTAAGAAGAGAGAAGGAAGACAGGCAGTGTACTTAATTGAAGGACCCAACGGGTCGTGGTCAGTCCCCACAATTCGTGGGAATTGTCGTGGCCGAGCAAGGAATGATTTTGTTGAAACTAAGGCGGTACTCTTCACGGATGCTGACCACAAGTCATGGTCACCAAGAAATGAGTCGTTAGGCCTTCCGTTATGATCCCAGGAGACCTGTTGAGCAGTGTACTTCAGGGACCATGCCACGAGTCATGGCCAGAGGGGATGAGTCATTAGGTCCCTCGTTAGGACCACCTGGCAGTTATTTTATGTGAATTTAGTAAGGGCTTATCCATAATTCCTAAGTTTCTAAGGCCTAAAAGACATTGTTTTGAGTTATGAATGATGACATTTAAAGGGGTTAATTTCATTTTAGGACTTATTCATTCATCAATGCAAGGTAGAAAAGTTAGAGAGGGTGATCCAGCCAGTGTTCTTCTATTTCCCTTAAAATTTCAATTGGGCATCTAAAGAAGTGTAAGAATCAGCTAGCAACAGGTATGTAGGGTTATGAATGGGTGATTCCTTTAACACCCATGCCCAATCCCTCACTAAATCATGAATGTTCTATGACTAATCTAAGGGTTTTTAATCTAAATGCATGAATATCCTAATTCTCTGCATGGGTATGATTTGATTATATTTCTACTATTGAATTATGAAGCAAGGGCAAGTTTTATAATGTTCTCAATTAAAAATCATGTTTCTAGCTTTATGAATTAAAAATCCCATCGATGGAAAGTTCATGAAAAATGAGATTTGTGATGAATGTATGATGATAATGAGATATTATGATGAAAAGCATGTTTTCAAGCTACCCATATTTATAATCATGTTTTCGATGTGAATTGAGTACTTTCAAATATGATAAAGCTTTGGGCAATGCCCACATGTTCAAAGTATGATATATAATTTCTTGAATTAAGCTTACCACATGGTTTTGGAGCGAAGACTCCTAATTATCTTTCAGCTTATGGTATGTTTTGAGTTAAAGCTTCTCATATGCATAATTTCAGCTTTGAGATGTATTTGATTATTGAGCTTCATCAATAGACGATGTTGAGCTTCATCGAATAATGATGTAGAGAATATGCATGTTTTTGAGAGTAGTGTCTAGCACCGAGTAGGCTAAGGGTCGATCACGCTATACCTCAGAACTATGGGCCAACGTAGGTCTATACTTATACGTATTACTTTGTGACCTCCCTTGTGAGTTCTCCCCGGCTCTATTGGCCCACGAGCTTGATATCGATATCATGGTATTGTCCCTAGCCCTGGCAAGACTTTGGATGGCTCTACCCACTTGAGTGTGATAGTTTGGACCACGTAAGTATGTCGGTTAAAAGATGAGTCTCCCATTGTTCCTCATGATTTCAGTTATGCATGTTCATTATTCTTAAGATTTATACATTGATGCATGTTCTAAAGGAGGTTTGACTCAATATTCAGTTATACTTTTAAATATCAGATTTCAGCTTTGAGTCAATCAATTCAATTATGGTGATATGTTATGTTATGATGAGATCATGATTAAAAATAAAATGCATGCAAGCCCTACTCTCAAATTCTTAATGTCTATGTTTTACATTATGCATTGTCTTTAAATGATTTTACTTATTTAAGCGGTTTTACTTACCTTACATACTCGATACATTCCACATACTGACTGCATACTCTATGTTGTATCATTTCATGATACAGGACCCAGCTCTCAGAGTCATCCCCATTTTTAGTCAATCTTTTGAGATAGCAGCGCACGTTGTTGGTGAGTCCTCATCTCCCGAGGACTAGATTAATCATATTTCCTATATGTATTTTAGTTTCAGTTTTGTTGAGTTAGGTGGGGTCTTGTCCCATCACATGTCATGTTTAGAGGCTTTTTAGAATATGGTGGTATTCAGCTTCAGAGGTATATTCTGATGTTATGTTTATGTTAGAATTATGTTATGATTATATAGTTTATTATTCAGTTTCTTTGTTTGTGTTAGATGTATTCTTATTCCGTGGGTCGACTTGGGGTCCCTCGGGGCTCCTTGTCCCGTGTTGCGATCGGGGCCTCCGTTCGGGTCATGACAAACTTGGTATCAGAGCAATAGTGTAGTGTCTCCTAGGGTGTCTAAAAGCCGCGTTAAGTAGAGTCTTTTTCATGGGTGTGAAGCGCGCCACACTTATGACGAAGAGGCTACCAAACATTTAGGAAATGTTCCCTTCTTTCATGCTCTATGTCGTGCGATAAAATGTCTCCCTATCATTCTAATTTTTTCTATTTGCGATTGCAGAATCATGGCTCCCCAAATAGTGAATGGTAGAAGGAATGAGAATGGAGAATACCACAAGAAAGGCAATGGAAACGGGCACCAGCAGGCCCCACTAGTTCAAGAGCACCAAGCACCAAAGCCGGTTGCCCATGCTGAGTTTCAGGAAGCTATTCAGATGCTTGCAAAAGAATTTACCGCTCAGGTCAATCAGCAAGCCGTTGCGCATGTTCTGGAAAATGGAAATGCAGTAGCGGCTCAAGTCAGGGATTTCTTGAGGATGAACCCGCCAGAGTTCCTCGGGTAAAAAGTATATGAGGACCCACATGAGTTCCTAGATGGGATTCTGAAGATCACCCAAGTCATGAGGGTGAATAGAGTGGAGTGTGTGGAGTTGGCCTCGTACCAGTTGAATGGGCTCGCGCATATCTGGTTTTGCCAATGGAAAGATAGTAAGGTCATCGTAGCGGGTGATCACGGGAAAAAATATAGGTCCCGTGATACACTTTACAACTTAAATGAGTCGTGTTTTCTAAGCTATTTGATACATTTTCATGTGATTTCATATANATGAGTTCATAGATGAGATTGTCAAGATCACCCAAGTCATGGGGGTGAATAGAGTTGAGTGCGCGGAGTTGACCTCTTACCAGTTGAAAGGGGTCGCGCATATTAGGTTTTGCCAATGGAAAGATAGTAGGGTCATCGGAGCAGGCCCTGTCACTTGGGAAGAATTTCACGTTGCATTCTTGGATTGTTTCTTCCCTTGTGAGATGAGGGAGCTGAAGGCAGCTGAGTTCATAAATATGAAGCAAGGGAGAATGATAGTGCAAGAGTATGCCCTTGAGTTCACTAGCCTATCAAAATACGCCCCAGATTTAGTAGTTGATCAGAGGGCACGAGTGAGCAGGTTCATGCATAGAGTAGCAGGCTATTTGGCCAAGGATTGTAGGAGCGCTATGCTCCACCAGGACATGGACTTCCCGCAGATGGTTTTGTACGCCCAGCAGATGGAGGCGAAGCATTCGAGAGAGAGGGAGGCCAAGAGGGCCAGGACCGATGACCATAGATTCTCTCAGCCGAGCTCAGGTGGTGGGCACCGACAGCAGACCCACCAGAGATCATCAGCCCCAGCATCTTCAGCATTGAGTGTGCTATCCAGGACTAGGCATGATCATAGAGGGAGAGCATCAGGCTTGAGGGGTCAGAGCAGCAGACCTGCAGATTCTAGCATCCCAGCTTGTCGCCGGTGTGGTCGGGGGCACACGGGCCAGTGTTTGGCAAGTTCAAGTGCTTGTTTCGGGTGTGGGAAGCCCGGAAACATGCTTAGAGATTGCCCAGCAGCAAGATAGGATAAGGTTGGGGGACGAGGCCCAGCTTCTAGTTCAGCCGCCCCTCCCGCACGCTCAGCACATCAGGGGGCATCTACTAGCACAGCTAGCATTCAGCGCCAGAACAAATTCAATGCCTTAGCATCCCGTCAGGAGCAGGAGGTCTCCTCGGATATGGTCATTGGTATGTTACGAGTTCTCCATATTGATGTCTATGCTTTGTTAGATCTGGGGGATAACTTGTCTTTTGTGACACCTTATATAGCCAGTAGCTTCGGAGTCAGTCCCAAAGTCTTGTCAGAACCCTTCTCACTTTCTACAACAATAGGTGACTCAGTTATAGCTAGACGGGTGTATAGAGGTTACCCGGTCTCAGTCCTTCAAAAGGTCACCTCAGCAGATTTGATAGAGTTAGCCATGATTGATTTCGATGTGATTCTCGACATGGATTGGCTATTTGCATGCTATGCTTCAGTTAATTGTAGAACCCCGATAGTAGAGTTTATATTTTCGGGTGAGCCAGTTTTAGAATGGAAGGGTAGTTTAGTTATGCCTGTACGTCATTTCATTTCCTACCTTAAGGCCAGAAAGATGATTTCTAAGGGTTGTGTGTACCATCTGGTTAGGGTTAAGGATGTTGAGTCCAATACTCTGACTATCCAGTCAGTTCCAGTAGTACGTGAGTGTCCAGAGGTCTTTCTAGATGATTTACCAGGAATCCCTCCCGAACGGGAGATCGATTTTGGTATTGACCTTCTTCCCGACATGCAACATATATCCATTCCTCCTTACAGAATGGCTCCAGTTGAGATAAAAGAGTTGAAAGAGCAGTTGAAGGACTTGTTAGATAAGGGCTTCATTAGACCGAGCAAGTCCCCATGGGGTGCACCAGTTCTCTTTGTCCGAAAGAAGGAAGGTTCTCTTTGCATGTGTATTGATTATCGACAATTGAAAAAAGTCACCATCAAGAACAGGTATCCTTTACCCAATTGATGATTTATTTGACTAGCTTCAGGGTGTCAATTGTTTCTCGAAGATAGATCTCAGATCCCAGTACCATCAGCTTAGAGTTTGGGAGAGTTACATCTCGAAGACAGCCTTCAGTACGCGGTATGATCATTATGAGTTTGTAGTTATATCTTTTGGACTAAAG
>JACEIK010006764.1:0-85198 GCA_018107945.1 Datura stramonium | reverse complement strand
GTGAAAGAAAAAAAGTTAAAATATCTAATAATATATATATATATTGGCCGTTCAATTACAAATTTTATAAGAAAATTTTTGTGAGATAAAATCTTGCAAGGGAAATAGTACAACGCGTATTAACTCTCTCAAATGAGAACATCAATTCAAAAACTTAAATTTTTGTATTTTAATCTTGTGCACCATCTCTTAGAAAGTTACAGTTAAATCGAAATCCCAATCAAAGACAAGTTCTACCAAGACTATTAGACCTTTATCTGGAAAAAGCTGGAAGAAAGGCGAGAAAGAAAGTAGAGACTTGGTGAATAAATCAATCATATTATTACTTAAATGAATCTATTGCCTGTTGATATCACCATTCTTTTGGAGATATGTGCACGAAAAAGCTTTAGTGAAATATGCTTTGTTCTATCTCCTTTTATGAATTCTTCCTTTAATTGGGTTATACATGTTGCATTATCTTCATATAGATCGTGAGTATTTTATCACATTTCAAATTATATTTTTCTCAAATAAGATGTATCATTGACCTCTGCACATACAATCTTAGCTCGTTTCATGAATAGCTATTATCTCACCACAACCCACATGCAAAATTTACTATTGTTTATAATAATTAATATGGTCCTTCAACTAGCAAATAATGATGTCTACTTTGATGAATGTGAGGTTCATAAGTGTTCGACGTCAATTGTTATAGTCATGCATCATGATACTATCCTAATTGGGTTAAACCCATTTCTAATCTTCTACGTACCTAATTGGGTTAAACAAACTTGGAATGTGTTGTATTCTTTTAGAACTTTCTTAATTCCAAAAGGAGGTTAAATAAAATAAATCTTCAAATGTTATTTCCTCTTAAATAAGTCAATAAATTTGGTGTTAAATTTAATTACTTTCAAAACCTTTTACAAATAAGTTATATTTTTTTAGTCATAAATATTTAAAATCATCAGTAACCGCAATTGCGAATTTTTTAAAGTATCGAACACCTTCAAAAATACCTTTTAAAAAATGATTTCCTAATTTTTATAGTAATTAAGTGGTGACTCTGTCTTTTCACAAAATTATCAAGTTATAAAACCGTTTTGAATGCGAGTTTGAAATTGAATCATATCACCTAGATCTCAGACAGAGCAACTTGAGCGAATATATTAATATCATTATACCATGAAATTAAGAGAGCATCCAATAGATCATTCTTAAAAATGTTTCAGAATATATTAATATCATTATACCATGAAATTTAATCTAAAATACAAGTATGACTTATAAGCTTTACAAATTCATTAGCCTATCTCTCACAAGACAGAGAAACATATACCACTGTTGGGATGACTATGAAGAAAACATACATGGTGAAATGCAATGGCGAAGAACCCCTTTATTTATAGGAAAGATTAATGTTATTTTTCTTCAAAAAAAAAAAAAATAAACATTCATTATAATACAAATATACATATTTACTATCCCTTATTTATGAAAGATGACTGTTAATTTCTTCAAAAAAAATAACATTCATTATAATACAAATATACACATTCACTATAATATTAAATATATTTATAATAAATGTTAAAAAAATTCATTTAAAATTATAATTTTTTGTAATTTCAATCTCTAACTATCAATTTTTTTTTAAAATGTGTGTTAATAATTATGCATTTTAATATATAAATGATAAAATTCACTTTAGAAAATACTCGTTGTTCCATTTTAATTGTTGGGATAAAATTTGTATATCCATTAAGAAAAATTAATAGGAATGTAATTTGACTAATATAACCCTATTAATTTTTTAAAAATATTTTTAATTTTTTTAATTTTTTTATCTTTTTTGATTTTTTTAATATTTTTAATTATATTAGTTTTTTTTTGTTTTTGAATTTTTAAACTAACAAATATTTTAAAATAAATATTTTTAATATACAATAACACTCAAATGAAATAAAGAAAATAACAAATAATAATTAATGTGTGAAAACTACGGGAAATCATGTTACTTAGAGTGTCATTTTGGCTATTAACTCAATTAAAAAAAATAAACAATAAAATTTAAAAACAAAGAAAAAACAAAGAAAAAAAAAAAGAAAACAAACTAAACTTCCCTATAATATATAACCATTGAATTGACCAAAATAACATCACACCTAACCATTAATGGCGTTCTTCTTCCTCTCTATCCTCTTCTTGGCTTTTTTTCTCTCTACTCCAACCACCACTCTTTCCACGGCAACTCTCCACGGTACCTCTCTTAGATCACATCCGGCCACCCAACTAGACTCTTCTTCCAAGAATACGTGACCCCAACGACCTATTTTGAAGTCACCAAACCTATAAATTCCCAGAACCAATCCTTGTTCATACCTAGTCCTTCAACATGACTTTGGTTACACATATGGGAAACCCCCTGTTCTTGCAAACTACACATCCCCTTCAAATTGCCCATCTCAGAAATTTTCCAAGATTGTGCTGGAATGGAATGCAACATGTAAAGGAAGGCAATTTGATAGAATATTTGGGGTTTGGCTTAGTGGGGTTGAGATTTTCAGGAGCTGCACTGCTGGGAGCCAGGCTAATGGGATTGTTTGGACTGTTAAGAAGGATATTACGAGGTATTATTCGGTTTATGACAAATCAAACTCTTGCTGTTTATATGGGGAACATAGTTGATAGTACCCATACTGGTGCATACCATGTGAAACTATTTATTCACTTTTATCCTACAAGAAAAAGCATAGTGATTATAAGCAAAATCCGGATTACTCTTATAAGGCATTTGATTCTGGGGCTGATTTGATCTTTACCCATTTCGAGAAATATGCCATTAAATGATGGATTGTGCTGAGGCTGAGAATTCTACAGATGTTCTGTCAAAGGAGTTTAAAATTCCGCAAAATGCTTATAGGGCTGTACTTGAAATTTATGTTTCATTTCATGAGAATGATGAGTTCTGCATAGTAATCCACCGAATGATTACATTAGTGCAAATAACCTTACTGATACGCCAGGGAATGGAGCTTTTAGGGAAATAGTAGTTAGTGTGGATGATGTGACAGGGTGCAGTCATTATTCACTGTGATCTATACTGGGGGTGTCAACTCTTGTGGAGACCCATCAGTGGAATCGGCTCGTTGATCTTCCTTCATATGACATTGAAATTACGCTCATTTTTAGGGAAGATTTAGATGGAAATGCCCATAAGATTTCATTCAGTGTCACCAATGCTCTTAATGTATGGTACATTGATGCAAATTTGCATCTTTGGTTGGACTTATAAATATAAAGACAGAAGGGAAGTTATTGAAGTACAGTAGTCTGCCCCTTTCCTTTTCTCTTGTGACAAATTTTACAGGCATTGATGGGTCTTTCCTCACAAATGCTAGTAGATCAATCACATTGATAGGATGGGTAAAGTCATCCTATGGGAATATCTCTACCAAGTCAGCTCAAGGTCGTTATAGTAACTATATGGTGATGGGAAATGAAGGAAACCTGCAAATTGTGGATCATATTATTTTATTTCACGATACTGTTGATGTCAAGTGATGCCATCTTTTCTGTCCTGTCTCTTGTCCATTAAAAAGTTTCTGCTTCTCTTTGTATACTGACAATGTAGATAAAGGAAATGAAAGCTATGCATCAACTTCACAAATATTACATTGGGATTTGACGATACGAGGGTAAAGACTTCCAAGTATGGATCCTCAGCCTGCTCTACTGAAAATATGCAAAATGCACAGGGCTATATGCTTGTAAAGGGCCGGTTGGTAGTCAGTGGGCTTGGGAGTAGCCAACAAGTCTACAAATATAAGGATGATTCATGCTTCTACTCCAGGAACATAAGCAGCTCAAATTACACAATACTTCATGATAAAGTCAGCGATAGCTGCCCAAGAAGCATTTTGTCTCGTTGGCCTTTCAGCTTCGGCAAATTATGGTCTGTTCCTGCTCGAAGGGTCTTTCTGGCATCTCATTTGGTGATATTAAAGTTGGTGCCTGACATTGCTCCATTCCACATGTTCCACTCCACCACAGCAGTTGCTCTATGAGGACTGCTGTCAAAGAAGTTAGCAACTGTCACTCTGAGGAGGATTTCAAACAATAACATTACTATGGCATTTGTGTTGTTCGTATTCTAAAATTAAACGCCGCCGGAACCTTGTGACTCAAGCAAGTATTTCCAGCGATAATTATACATGATTTATTTTTGTTGTACTATCAATTTTTGTCTCTGAAATATATTATGCCTATTTATAAATTCTTGTTGTCTTTTTTCTTCAAATGAGCTACATCATGAAGAAAATTTGCAGTTGTTTATGCTTTATGTTGACTCTCCTTTTGCCACTTCATTTGTATTAAGTCCACCTTCTTCAAGGGAAAGAATCAAAGAATAAAAGCAAGGGGGGATTTAATAGATTTATGCAATACCTGTATGCATGTGTGTTTTTATATGCATTCGTTCCTGCTCCTGAGTGGATCTTAAGCTTTAATTATTTGAGCATTTCAGCATTAGTTCCACTTTGAAATTTGGCATTTGAGAAAGGTATTGTATATTATTATTACCTATCAACAACAACAACAACAACAACAACAACATACCTGTAGTCCCATGAAATGGGTCTGGGAAGTATTATTCCTGTCAATCAATGAGAGTCACCTCTGAGAGATGCTAATGTTTGGTCTTTATTTTCTCTAACTTTTCTTCTTTCTTTGTGGGGTTTGTCCAGGGAGTGTGGGGAGGGGAGATATGTTATCTGCATTCTCCTTCTCTTGCCTTTGGGTGTTATTTCTTGTGTTAAAAAGGGAGAAAAATAGTAAAAAGAATAAGTTACTTTTTGGGAGCTTACAAGGATCCAGTGGGAGAGGGAAAAAAATGCTTAAAGCATATATAAATAAGGAATTCTTCCAAATGGAGAATCATTTGTTTTCACAGAAAAATCCTCCTCAGAGTGACTGCTTCTTCTGTATCTCTTTTGAATGGAAAATAAGCGCATTCAGATTGAGTTTGTTCCAAGGTACCTGAATTTTTATTGGTCCTAAAACTTGTCTTACTTTTGTAAGAGATTTACAGTTTATTATTTTTTGATGAGTGTATTTATTTCCACCAATTGGTCTGGGATGAGCTTAAATGGAACTTCATTGGTAGTGAAGATTTATATAGTTGATCCAACTTGCTTTTGGATCGAGACATAGTTGATGTATTTACTAACAGTAATGTAATACTGTGCTGCACATGTGATAACTGCTGAAGATAGTATTTTTCAAGCGGAGTCTGGAACACACTTCATACATATATTTGATTCATGGGGTGATCGACTTCTTCCTCTGATGTAGGATTACTGGGCTGTTTTTATTGATGAGGTAAGCTAGATTTAGTTTTGTTTATTGGAACTTATGAGCTGTTCTCCTGTCCTAAAGACCTTGTCATCATATTATTTAGGGCATTTGGTTGCAGGGTGAATAGTGGAACATTACTCCCACTTGTGTTGTTTATCTTCTTATATGATGATGCATTTCCTAATTTGAAAAAACCTTGTTCCTCCATTAACTACTCTTCAATCACAACCTAGTTGGGATTTGGAACCTTGTACCTCGTGGCTAAAATTGAAACCGAAATTCTGTAGCATTTTCATAGCATTAGGTGGTCATTAGCAACTGTTGAATTTGAAGGTTGTGTTATTTAGGAAGCCACACAGCTGCAATACTCTCATCTTCATATAGCAGGTTGTCCTTTTTAATTTGTGGTTTTAGCATAAGGCAAATAAATGCTGCATATCATGTTATCCTCAAATGTTATTACCCTGTCATTGCTCTTTTTACTTTCTTCACAAATGGTGTGTGGTTAAAGAAAGTATCATTTGAGTGACTCAAATAGTCACTATAGCATGCTATTTCTTTGTTGTTATGTGATTACCAGAAAAGTAAACTTCCTTCTGTTTCATTTTTTAACTTCTCTTTGGGGTTCTGAGGGAGGATAGTGAGGACAATTGAAAGAGTGCCCAAACACCACCTGCTTCATGAACAGATGAAAGAAACTGGAGCTGATGTATAAGGACAGTGCAGTGGATATGGCAGATGGAAAAGGCGAGGTAGTCTTGATTTCGCATTCAGAGTTTGGTGTTGTGAATCGATTGACAGCTCGCTCCTAAACTCCAAATGGCATAACTCAAATAGCTCCATCGCATCCAACTAGTTTTCTCAACCAGACCTGCACATAGGTAACACACTGAAGCCTCTAAGATCAGATTTGAGACTTTAAAACAGAAAAAACCAGCATAAAAATGAACACTAGGCCATTGCGCGACCCTTAGTACATCGTTGTTAGACCAACAAGTCGTTGGTTGGCTCGCGTTGGTTGTCTGGTGATAGCAAACTTTGGAGATTTGTCAGAATTTACCTAGAATGGACGTGTGGATTGTATGACCCATTGTTACATTGTAATCGGTTGTTCGTAAGGTCGTTGGAGCAAGTGGGATCAAGATGATTCGTAGGTAGAGTCGATAGTAGAGAATGTTTTCTTTAGCCCGAGGAATATGGGATGCTCATAGTGGGAGTGTCTCTCACCTTAATAGGTGCATGTAGGTGTCCGTCGTTAGTTCGCATTGTTGCGCCCCACCCTCGGGCTAAGATGACCAAGACCTAAGGCCTGTGCATGTAAGATAGTTTGGGCCAATCCTAAATTCAAACCAAAAATCGCACTTTTTTGGATCTTTGGGTTGGACTTTTGATTAGGGATTTTATTTTTAAAAATATGATTTTGATTGATAATACTGGATTTAAGATATGGATTTTTGGAGTATCCGAAAATTCTGAAATTATAATTTTTATATTTAATCCTACTCCAATTACTTCCATACTTATATGTGTCTTCAATGTTAATTTAGTCCAATTTTCAAGGATCCAATGACAATACCAATTCATCATAATATTAATCAATTTGAGATTTCTTATTAATCAAATATAAAAAATATAAAATATTTCACGGTAAGTAATTTCTTTATTATTTGCTAATTATTTAAATTTAATTAGATGGACTTGAGTAAAATTTAATCGACTAGTCCATTTAAAAGATATTATCTCTATTTTGGGGTGGTCTTTAATTTTTATCTTTAGATTGGTGGTCTTTAATTTTTACCACTACAATTTATTTAATGAAAATTTTATGTCCACAATAACCTATTATGACTTTGACTTCGTTAGGCAAAACCTTTTAGAGAAAGTTTGTCTGAGGCATGTTAATTGTTATAATTCGCACTTTTACCCTTAATATCTTAAAATTCATCGGCACGTGTTAGCCTTAGAAGGTACAAGTTAATGTTGTTGAACTTTTACCCCCAAAGTACGTAAGCTTGTTATTGAATTTATAACTCACAACACAAATTCAAAGTTGTCAACTGGGCCCCCCGTGCACAAGTTCATGTCAAGTTAAACCTGGGCACCATGCCGCCACAATCTATACCCTTAAGGCACAAATCTCATATTGTTGAATTTCTCTGCCCGTAGACAAGTTCATGCCGCTTTTTAGTTTATGCCTCAGCCCAATTCAATTCTAAATTTATGTCATGCTATTGAACTTCCGCCGTAATGCTAAATTGTGCGAACTTACGCCGAGACATAACTTGTGCTAAAACATATGTCTTGTGATTTAATTTTTTTTGGTTGTTTTTCCTGTTAGAAACATATTTTACCACTTTTTTATTATTTAAAATATTGAAAGGCAAAATTAAAGAACACAAATTTAAGAAACAAAAATTAAAGTCACCCGAAATAAGAGCATTTCCATTGATCTTTTACCAAATAAGCCCATCCAAATATTAAAAACAAAAATCAAAGTTAATTGTTCGTGATATAATTACTATTTGTGATGATAACCAAAACGTTTGTGATGGATAAACTAAAATTTCTATTAAATTTATATTCAGATTTACAATCAAATTACAAGTCCTTAAATTCAAAATGCAAATCAATCAAACTCAAAACAAACTAGAAATTTTTTACATTTTCTCTTACCTTGATTATTTTCAAGTGCAAGTTTTAATGTTACATCAAGAAAAATGAAAGTCACTTAGCTTAGTTACAATCTGAATAGAAATTTTCTTTTTTTCAAATTTTGTATATGTAAAAAGAAGGGAATTACCAAAATGAAATTCCCAACAAGATAGATCACTTCTAAATGTGACCGAACTCGCGTACTTGATGGACGGGACTTTCCTTTCAAAAAGCAACAAAGAAAAAGAAAGAGCAAAAACTCTTTTTTTTTTAAAAAAAATTATAAAACTAAAAAATTAGAAAAATCATTTCTCCCAACTAATGCATCAAGCACGCACCTTTATAATTTTTAATGAAGTTGGGATGCTAATTAACCTTTATATAATTGCTTTTGGAAAAGGTAAAAGTTAAATTGCCTGGTAATTTTACCTTGATTTGACTCAAGGTAGCAAAAGAATATGGTACTGTCATTTTATATTACAGAATAAGACAAAAGGCAACTAAGATCTTTATAAATGATTAGATTTTCTTGCTTTACGCCGAGTGGAGAGGAAGAATCTGTACCAGGTCATTTATAATTTTTTATTTTATTTTTTACGTATAAGAGATATAAAATATTTTTTTTTTATTCATTTTATAAGAGATCAAAAAATCTCGTGATCTCGACTTGGCTATTTTATACATGGTGAAATCACAGGACGTTTTTCCAATGTGTCATTTACAGTAACACAGAAAATTCCACCTTAAAAGGAAATATTATTTTAGGTCAACCCACTCCCTATCAAATGAAAAGATGAAAGATTCTGTAATGTTGAAGAGCAGTAGGGCCTCACTATAGATTTTTAATATTCTCCAGATATGGTGTTTCTGCTTTCTGATACTTGTCAATGCAAAATTATGTGCTGGTAAAAACTTTATTTCTAGATAGAAAAATGTATTTTTATTTACTTATCCCGAATAAATATCTTGAAAAAGATGTAACTCTTTAATATTTACTTGATTATGTAAAACACCACTTATTTTGGAAATAAAATCAAAAGCTAAAACAACAATTATTTTGAAACGGAACGGTGTGTGTATGTGTGTGTGTATGTGTCTATATATATATATATATAAAAAAATTAAAAAAATTAAAAAAATTAAAAAAATTAAAAAAATTAAAAAAATTAAAAAAATTTAAAACTTCAAAAATAAATAAATATATGATAAATCAGACTAGTAGAGAGTGTCTGAAAATGGCACAGGTTGCTTATATTAAATCAATTCTAACTTATTCTTAATAATTGATTTAAAGAACCTATGATCAAGTATAAAAATGTAGCATAAACACGTGTCAGATATTTATTGATTTGATGTAAATATTTAGTACGTGAATAAGTTTTTACGCATCCCATTATTAGGAAACACAATGAATCTACCCTAATTAACTAAAAAGATTATATGGCATAGAAGCCTTTCAAATTATCCTTAATCTTGTGAAATAATACTGTATAATACAATTCATTAATCTTTAGTTTTCTGTTTTAGAGAATTTTAATTAAAGTAATTTTTTTTTTGTTGATAAGAATTCGCAGTCACTATTTTTTGAATGCTCATAAGTAAAACCGACTCCAATGTAATTGTTTATAAATCACATAAAAAAATAAATTACGCTACAACATTAGACAAATTCCATGCGGATATTGCTTAAGGTTAGCTAACAAGGAAGTAATGATATTCCACTTAACATCAATATAGAGGTTAAATAAAGTTGGGTGACGCTGAAAGATACGCTTAAAATATCATAATTTTTTTAGTTTAATATTTGAATTATTAAGTATGTGAATTTTTTATTTGAGTTATCACTCAAATGTTTATCAAAACACACATAAACTATCGCTGTTTTTTTTCACCCAAAACGATGGTGATATTTCGTACAAAAAAATGAAAAAAAAAGTCTAAGAAACATTTGTATATGGACAATTGCTGCAATAATGCTAGACTACATGGAGTGGCATGACTTTAGGAATCACAAAATTAGCCTATATATACAATATTCGTATAAATTTAATGTAACTATAACACATATGAGAATTTTTTAAAATAATTCTTATACAATCATATATAATTAAACACATTTAATATAATTTGATTTTAACTTCGAATTTCAACGACTAGGACTGAAATTCAGTCTGAAATTATCTCAAATTTTAAAATGTATATCTAATTCAACCCGGAAACTAGCACTGGATTCGTCGAAATATTCACCACTATGGAAAAGAAAAAAAAAAACTGGCCATGGGAGGAGGAAAAAAGTGTATGCAGACGGAGAGGATACCATGAGAAGTAGAGAACTAGCCTTAGTGTTTTAACAGGATAAGATACTGATCTGTGCAAGAAAATGTTCTAGCACAATCAAACAATAATTTAGATGACAAAACAATAATAACAATAATAACATACTCAAATATAATTTCATAAGTAGAATCCGAAAGGTAGTGTGTATCGCTTATAGCATAGAAAATTGCTTTCGATAGACCCTCGTATCAATTAAAAACATGACAAAACAAGCTCAAAAAAGAAAGAAATAATGAAAGTGAAAAACCAAGATAGAATGCCAAAAAAGCATGACACAACATACTAAAAATGGACCAAATACAAACACAAATAATACGATAATCGAAGAGCTAGAAACAATAACTAGTAAATGTAAATAGAATAACAAGAAACTCTCAAAGCAATACTACGGTCGCTCATATGATCAAAACTAAGGATACAACTCTCAATTACCTAATTAACCCTCTACTTTAATTCATGTCCTCTATAATCTCTAATCTAAGGTCATGTCCCCAAGAAGTTGGAGTTGTGTCATATCCTCGTTTAATTATCACCTCTCTCCAATACTTATTCAAATTTCTGTGCCTTCTGTTCCTCTTGGAACCAAACCACACCTCCGCACTGCATCTCCTCTTCACATGCCCCAACCATCTAAATCTCGCTTCTAGCATCTTATTCTCTGGCCGAGACTACTCCTACCTTGCCCCCGATATCTTGATTTCTAATCTTATCTCTCCTACCGTGCCCACACATCCACCAAGATCCCTCATTTACAACTTTCAACTTCTAAGCTCTTGACAGAGCAACATTCCGCTCCATACAATATAGCCAATCTAACCACCAAGCATAAACTTACCTTAAATTTAAGTGGCACCTTTTTATCACATAAGACTTGGAAGCGAACTCATTTCACCCACCATGCACCAATACGCGTGATGTGTGACATCCTCATCGATTTTTTCATTAATTACTTTAGATAATATGCCCAAGATACTTGAAACTTCCTTTCTTATGGATGACCTCAGAATCGGGCCTCATCTCCAGCGCATCTTCACACGCTGCTACGTCACTAAACTTTCATTCCAAGTATTCTCTCGTCTTGGTCCTTCTCAACCCGAATCTTCGCACTCCAGTTGTTTGTCTCCAAATCTCAAGCTTAGTGTTAGCTTCGTACTTAGTCTCTGATCGAAATATATTTATATTTGCAAATAAACACTATGCCATCTCACTTTAGATACACCGAGTCAATTCATCCATCACCAAGCAAATAAAATGAGCTAAGAGTTGATACCTCGATGCAACCCCATCAAACCTTAAATGCTCAGTCCTACTCAAGGTTCTTATCCGAAGCAGATTCTATCGTATATATCCTTAATCGCTTGAGTGTGTTTATAGGAATTCCTTTAGTCTCAGCCACCTCCATAGAACCTCCCTCGGAATCTTATCATAAACTTTTTCTAGGTCGATGAATACCAGCGTTAAGGTCCCTCTTTCTCTCTCTCTATACTGCTACACTAGTCTTCTAACTATACGAACGTAATTTTCAGAATCGGATCCTAATCTCACATGAATTCGAACTCGATTTTAAAATTGACACGTCCCTCCTCACCCTTATCTCCACCACCCTCTTCCCACACTTCATAATGTGGCTCAGCAATTTGATACCTCTATAGTTATTGCAAGTTTGAATGTCATCCTTATTCTTGTACCACCGGATCATTGTACTCCACCTCTATTGCCCTGGCATCTTGTTGTCAAACTTTTGAACATGTATGATAGGAATGTTATTCCACATTCTGGACCTCAAATGATAAACAGTACCTCTGATTATCAAGGCGTGATTTAATTTGCTGAATTTGACTTCTTATAAGGTGATGTCCTTTGGGGGGGGGTTGAGAGTTTTAACAGGCTGTCCAATTATGACTGAAAGCCCTATATCGCAGATGGGGAGATTGTACTACAACAATAAGATCAACAGCAAAATGTAATGTTTATCTTGGTGTCAAATATATGTCATGGACTGTTGGATAACTCCATCAACCTATCTATGGCAGGGCTCATGAAGGGGCTCGGGTCGGTACATGATCCAATATGACGCTTGCTTGATGGGCTTAGCTAAGAAATAAAATTGTACCTTTACTAGTCACCATAACTTTTGACACGATGGTAACCGTTTGATCCTAACATGGACTTTATTAAGAAAAGCAAATTAGTCAAGTTTCGAAGCTGAATATAGAGTTATAGCTTTAACTGCAATTGAAATGATCTGAATCACTTATAACCTTAATAATAGTATATACATAGACAATACCTACAATATTTCATGGTAGTCTAAGTGCACTATATAAGGAAAGTGAATTTAGTTATGCATGCTAGAACTAAACATGTAAACATATGCTAGAATTTAGTTGAGAGAAAGTTTTGAAGATTATGATAAGAAGAAAGGATAAAGAGAGATTAGGTTTAGTTAGAGATTAAGTTTACTTTGACTTTAAATATAACTTTTCCATGTATATATAAGATGTTTTGGTTTAGTTAGAATTTAAGGGTCACTTGGTTGAAAATAAATTATTTCAGATAAATTATCCGAAGATTAGTTATTCCTGAATTGTTATGTCATTCTCAATGTTGGGTTAAAAATAACACAATAATCCCAAGATACCTAATTTCTAGCATAAGTTATCCGAGATTTTATCCCAACCAAAAGTAGATAAACCTATCTTAAAATTAATAATTAAACTATTTATTCTTATTCCTTGTACCGAACGAGCCCTAAATGTATAGTCTTGTATTTGTATATGACTAAGAGCTCTATAGTACAATCAATATGTGGATTACACTGGTTCATTCTCCTCTCAATCTATTGTGAGTTTTCTACAGATGTAAAACTTTTTTGGCCCTATCAGTATATAAGTTAAAACTCTTAGTGAAAATTTTCCCCAAGATAATGTAACTGTAGATTTCTGTTGACATAGTGATTAAAAATTGAAAAAATAATGGATTTTTGTAACTTGTAAGAGAAAATATACTAGTTAGAAAATCTCCAAAGAATTTGTTATATACATATACATAGAGACATATAAAACATGTATAAATACACCAAAATATTATGTAAATTTTTAATATATTATACGTGTTACAGATAACCACAATTACCTTAATGGCCACCTATGGCAGGCAACAAGATCGTGCAGAATCCAAAAAGAGACAGAGACTAGACAAAAGCCAGCAAGCAAAGATTACATTTAAATCTTAGCTACAAGACCCTAAAAAAGAAGAAAAATTAAAAAATATACCCCTTGTTCCACTTAGTTTGCTATTTATACAGATTCAAGTGCTCAAATTTATAAATTCCTAACGATCTTAAGTTAATATATTGAATAATAATCGTATTCTAATTAAATATTTTTAAATATATATATATAGAGAGAGAAAATTTGAACAAAAATTATTGAGTTACGGAAACTCATATATTGTGCTTTAGATCTGTCTCTGACACTATTTCTTCATTAATCTATAATCTATTCCAACAATAATGGCACAAGACTTACGGTCAAAGAAATACACAAATTTTATGAACATATTTAAAATTATAAATTTCAAAAATCTTTATTTTTTTTTTTTAATTAGATTTTGGTGTTAATTAAGTCAAATTTTACAAATAAAAATGGAAGAAAGTAGAGAACTGATGTGCACTGTGAGTGTTTGTGAGTGTCTAAAGAGGGAGAGAGAGAGAGGGAGAATTCCCTCTTAACCATAGTTTTCATAGCTAGGGAGTGTTTCGGAAGTTTATTATGCTGTAAATACCTAATTTTCACTCAAAAGTCGAAGAAGTTTAGGTCTTAAATTTAGCTATCCGTTCAGATTTTTGCGTCGATGAGTTGGAATTAGTAGGTTCTGATCTTTATATATGTACGATTCTTTTTTTCACAAACACATATAATTTTTTAGTACGAAAGCTAGATGTAATGAATTATGTCAAACCCATTCCATCTACTTCAAATCCAACTCCATTAGACTGAAGCTCATGATTCAATCGTGAATATTATTCAAGTTTCTAGGAAGGGGCAGATTAAGACCTTAAGATATGAGTTTATGGGAATTCAGTGATATCTTATATTTGTGTTAATAAATTCACAAAAAATATTTATACATAGTTAATTGTGATAATTTTGCGTTATAATTTGAGATTATTATAAAAATATAATCCATAAATTTCTAAAACCTTGATCCTGAGAAATTTCTCATACAGTGGCTCAGATGAGTCAGATCCAAATCATGTAGCATATATAGAGCAATTCCATTCATGTGGAACTATATATATTCAACATGTTTCACAACATGAAAGTGAACCTTCATATATGGTATCTTAAAACTTTGACATATTATTAAAAGAACAAAGCAATTTATAATTTAATAATCCTCTCTATTGTAAAACCATAACATTTTACCTTTTTGCTTGTTCCTTCATAAGCCAAAGTAGTGAAAATTCAAGAAGATTGCAAGTGATCAAAGGTAGCACTAGTTGCCTGATCATCAACATGAGTAGTACTAGACTTGATTTGCAACTTCCTCTTTTTCTTCTTCTTCTTATAGGAAATCCCTCTTGATTTAGCTTGAAAATCTCTTACCTCTCTAAGATAAACGCGTATAGCGCCACTCGCAAATGGATTATTCTCCGGAAGGCCACCATTTTCTTCATAGGCAGCTCTAAGCCTTCCAATAAGTGCATCAAGATCTCCCCATGCTTGTCTAAGAGGACAAGTACAGGGCCCTGGGAGGCCTGCTGCTCAAAAGCGCAACCATGTAAATGTACCTTAGTTTTTCCGAATTGATCTAGGTATCGGAGAAATTCTAACACATGGTTATAGTTGCACTGGGATAAAGGAACCGGAGGCCTTGGTTTTTCAAGTACCGTCTCAGAAGTGTTCCAATCGCACGTTTCGAGACTCGTACCGCTCAATTGGGGTGGTGGTGGTGGTAGCTGATGATGATGATGATGGTCGTCGGACAAAGCTACAAGTACAGTGGTTGATCTCCATCTTGATGATGATCCTTCTCCTCCTTCCACTCTTATTTGATCATTTGACATCATAGCTTCAAAGTTTTGAAGTTTGTACAACCTAGGTTGACAAATTTTTTTCTTTTTCAAATTAGTATGGTTGATGAAGAATCATTTCAAGGTGAGATTTAATTAAATTGGTGATATACTAAGGTAAGGGAAGATATTATGGAAGAAGAAGGAAAGCTGGAGTAGAATTGCAGCTGAGAAAGATGGAAATCATATCATGGGGTACTGAGGAGACATGGCATGGGTCCACAAGAATTTTTTCTTATTCCTTCTTGTTTTCTTCCTTTAATTGTCCTATTACCACTATGATTTACTCTCGCTGTTCCAATTTATATGGCATCATTTAAATTTCAAGAGTTAAATAATTTTTTATCGCTTTTTTTTTTTATATTTTGAATTATTAATTATTGCATGTTTTTCATGTATTTGAAGTATTTTGAGTTATTAATTATTGTCACTTATAATACTTCATATGTAATTTTGAAATATGTAAATTTTATTTCAAAAAATTTAAAAATTCTATGGTCGAATTTACCGTCTAAACTTAAAAAAGAAAATTGACTCTTAGAATCGAATGATGCAAGGAATTATAAAATGGCTCAACTTATTTCTAATTACCGCATAATTTTTTATGCTAAAAATGTATTTTAATATGTTATAGCAGATAATCATATTTTATTCTTTGTGTTATTAGTCTCGCTTTTTTACGAATAATTATCATTTAGATGGTCTAATGGCGTAACAAAAATTTTACAATTGCCATCGTATAAAAGTTAAGCTTCCATGATTAATTAAAGAATTTTTTTTAATTACTTATTAGTATTTTTGATAATTGTGCTAGCTAGCATCATTAAAGCAATCATTATCAAGATATTAGCAAAATCAGCACTTTAATTTAGCCATAGTGACTAGGGGTAGCTAGAGCTGGAAAATGTGTTAGACCGTGTTAAACACAGTTCATTAATCTCTCCATCCGTCCATCTTTACTTATTCGATATTAATTTAATATATTTTTTAAAATAAATAAAACATTTAAATTTTATAAGTTTTAATATTTTTTTAAACTATAAATTATATTTTAATTTTTTAAATTCTAATAAATAAAACTAGATATTTATTTTTAGAATATTGAAATAAATAAATATGAACGGATTACCACTTGGTATGTATGTGGAGATGAAATGACCCCACCATGATATTGATTTTCATAAATAAAAAACAAATAATCAGTCGTTAAGTTAACAAAGAAATTTGTCTTAATTGTACTTTTCAGTAAATTAAGCTTGATGCTGAGCTGTAAAGACTAGATTAAGAATATAATCTGCTGACTAATACAAAGTAATTACAAAGGATTCATATGTGATGTTAGTTTTTAAGGTAATGGAAATTGGAAAGAACCAAATTGAAATAAGTAAATAAAATAAAGGAAAAAATAAACAATGGGTAAAAGAGGACATTGGTTTAAAGATCTCTAGAAATAGTAGATTAACAAGTGATTTAGGGAAATTGAGTGTGTAAGAGAGAAACTAGAAATAATTATAACAAAAGGAAAGAATTTGAAAGAGATATTGATTAGTAGGCCTGCTTTCATTCAAGGATTAAGTTAATTTTGAGATTATAATTTTTTAAAATAATTTATTTTTAAGAAATAGGGCGATATAAAATCATATTTGATGAAATAAATGAAATAAATCAAAAATGGGCCCTTAAAATCAAATTTATATTTTATTTGATTGAAAATACAACATTTTAATTATATTAGTAAGAGTAGGCATTTAGGCAATTGAATATGCATTCAAATTTAAGAAAAAAACTTATTTTTTAAGATACGAGTGTAAACAATGCATTAACCAAAATTTCTATTAAGAGAATTCAAAATATAAATAAATAAGCACGAGAAAAAATCAAGAAAATTTAATTTCTATTACATAGAACATAAAAAAATAATTAAATTTAATCAACTTGACCAAATATAAAATTAAAATAAAATTGTGGCGCCATCGCAAGAACTTATATACAGACGCAAAAGAATAAATGACAGTTGCCACTTAGCTTAATGTTACAGCTGTGAGCAGTGTAATACCAACAATACCATCGAAAGAATATGGTGCAGTAAATGACGATGTCTCCTTAATTAGAAATCTCAATTTTAAATTTTGAATGTAAAATATTTTGAAAGAAAACGATGAAGAACTATCTTCGAATAAACTCCACCTGATACAAATTCAAAATAATCAAACTTTAATATAATTTTTTTTTTCCGCTAGTAATATTCTTTCGATATTATTTATATGTCTTAGTTTAAATACATATGAAATTTTTCAACGATAATTCCTTTTAATTTTATGATTTAAAAGTAAAACATAAAATTGATGTATCAAAATAATTTTAAAATGTTATGATTTTTACATATATCAAGGTGTTTTCGTAAGATATTTGAATTAAAATGTTATTAATTTTATATTTTTTAAAAAAATTTAATTGTTTGATTAAAAAAATTAAACACATAAATAAAATAAATCAGTAATTATATGAATCTTTGCTTTAATTTTTGTTTCCTTCTTTTTTTCACGTAGTTTCTGCCGAAACTTATAATTTGAGGAGTTTAAGTTTTACGTGTAAATAATGCAAAATTTATATAATAAGATCACTTATAAGAAAGTTTTTATGATAAATATTAATTAATAACTTGGTAAAAATAATAAAGAAACTAACTTGCTAGCACTGATACTACGTCATTCGTTCTATTTTAATTGTTGATATATTAAAAGAGCCTATTTTAAAATATTTGCTAGTTTCAAAACTTAAGAAATAATTGATCATTTTTTTTTCCAATCCATTCTTAGTACTTAAAGTCATTCTAAAACGTAAAATGAATTATTATTGTATGTTTTTAAAAAACTAACAGGGTTATATTAGTAAAATTATCATCCTTATTAATTTTTCTTAATGAATGCGCAAATCTTATCCTAAAATTAAAATGAAATAGAGGGAGTATAAAATTTTTATATCGTTAGGGCAAATACGTAGCCACACTTATAGCTGAGCGTCATTGACACCCTTCATCGAAAATTATATTATGTATATAAAAGATTATAAAAGTATATAAATAAAAACTATTATATATATAAAATTTTAAACACCCTTAATAAAATTTCCGATTTCACCACCGTCGACAAGGGTAGTTGGTTGGTCTAGGAATTAAGAGGAGATTTAATCACCACATAAAATTAACATTATTTAATGCATTGCTTAGTTACTACTTTTGTTTTCATCATAAGTAATATTGTCACGAATAAGTAATACTTTTTCCTTCTCATTATATTACAGGGTATACTTAAAGATAATTATTTTAAAAATTGTTAGATTCAGAATTCAAGAAATATCTGATTATATTTTTTCAATTTTATCTTTAGTACTTAAAGTCATTCTAAAATGAAAAATTATTATTGTATGCTTTCGAAAATTAATAGGATTGTATTAGTCGATTATCATCCATACAATATTTTCTTAAAGGTGTGTAAATCTTATCCTAAATAATTAAAATGGAATGAGAGAGAGTACAAAATTTATACCCCTCCAGTTTCTTTTACTTTTCCTGCTTCAAAATAAGTGGTGTTTTGATTTTTTAATTTTATTTCAAAATAAGTAGTGTTTTATATAACCAAGAAAACATCAAATGATGTTCTTCCAATTTTACTCTTATTTATATGAAGAGAATTTTACATATATTATTTTATGTAAAATCAAATATAAATTTAAAATATAAGTACTAATGACGCACACTATACACTCACACTATCTTTGTGGAAAGATAGAGCATTCAACCGTGGAAACTTGTGAACTACACTCGCTTGGATAAATATGTGGGACAAAGGATTGTATTCAATACGGAGGAAAATATTTTTTATATTTTAAATATTTAATTGATTAAAATTTATAAAAATATTTTATTTATAAAAATAAGTTTTAAAAAATAAGAAATATGACTTTTTAATGAAAAGAGAGAGAAATCAAATTTCACAAATGATATTTCATATTGATCAGGTCTCCTCCATTCTCGAACACACTCAGATGTGTTTGGCATGAAGGAAAATATTTTTCATGAAAAGTATTTTTCTTAAGAAAACATTTTCAGAAAACAAGTTGTTTCTTACTTATTTTCTTGTGTTCGGTATGCAAATACAAAATATTATCCTGAAATCATTTGTATATATTTAATTAGACAAAAACTATGAAGATGAAAATAAAGGAGGTAGGTGATTGATGTTTGGGGGGAGGGGGAGGGAGGTAAGGGTGGGGTGGATATTTGCGAGGTCAGGAAGAGACAATCCGGCTTGTTTTTTCTACTTTTATTAGGGAAGTCTTTCCTTATTTTCAAGAAACTTGTTTTCTCAAGAAAATATTTTTCAAAAAAATCTTTGACTAACCAAACACAAGAAGATACGAGAGTAATTTTCAAAAAAAAAAAAAAATTTTCTTCCACGTGAACACACCCTCATCTTCAACCCTCCTCTTCATAGCCTCCATTTCTACTATCCTCGACCCCATCTTTCATAGTATTTATATAAATTATATGCAAATATTTTTTATTTATATATGCCGAATATAAAAAAAAAATTACTTAAACTAAAAAAAATAAAAAAAATAAAAAAAATAAAAAATGTTTGTGTTCTCACTGAGCACACCCAAATGCTCTAATTATTTTCCATTCTCTTATGGATCAACCTATTAGTGCACTTAAGCTACATGATTTACGGAAATTATCCTTTGTTTGAGTACATAGTCAGTTCCTAACAATTTATTTTTGTATATTAATTCACAACTGGATTAGGAATTAATTTGTTAGAAAGGCTTAATCAACTTAATTAATGCATGCTTGTTTGACAATACAAAATAGCTGTACGTTCAAACAATAGTGTGCTATAAGTCCCCACTTCTACTATTTTGTTAAATAAAAAAAAAAACCAATAAAAGGTTGAAATTTCTTAATCTTTTCTTTTTTAATAATATTTTAATTTTAAAATACATAAAAAAAATAAAAAAAATAAAAAAAATAAAAAAAATAAAAAAAATAAAAAAAATAAAAAAAATAAAAAAAATAAAAAAAATAATATATTTTTAATAATATTCAATTCTCAATTATCTTAATAGAATAAACTAAAATAATACTTATTTTAAAAAGAAGGCAGTAGTACTGTTAGCATCGCTAACTTTTACTTGCAAGTAATTCCGAATGAATTAAGGAGTAATTAAACAGAATAAGCATTTTTAAGTGTTTAACTTTAAATTAGGTTTTGATATGCGCTTTGCGGGTGTATTCATATAAAAATTATATTTTTTAAAAATAAAGATAAAAGTAAAAAAACTTAAACAATTAATTAAACTTATATTTTTAAAATTAAAAAATTAATCATATGACTAAATCTTACTCCTATAAGTCCTTAAATTTCTTATTGTGATATTTTGATTTTTGCCTCCAACTTATAAAGTACTCGATTATGCTTTCTCTTATAATTAACTAGCAGTGGCATAATATAAAAAAATTAAATGATGCAAGGTTATAATAATAATAATAATAATAATAATAATAATAATAATAATAATAATAATATATTCATTCACTCTAAAATTCATATTATTTAAATTTGACATATAAATATTAACCTGCTGGTGTTACATAAATTTTGTAGGAGTGTTTGTTTGAGGAGTAAATGGTTGCGTAATTTTACATGGATATTTTGATTTATCAACTTTTTATTTAGGTCTTTTACTTTACTATATTTTCATTCATGACGCTATATTTATGAAAAAATTGATAATTATTCCTTCGGGATTATTTTTAATTGTCGCTTTAAATATTTTCATTTTTGAAAAATATAAGGAATAATTTTTTATTTTAATCCTATTTATTAAGTATTTTTTGAGAATGAACAATATTAAAAGAACTAAGTATTTTTAGGATACGCTTGAAAATAATTGCCAATTTTAATCTTAAATTTCTAAAATAACAATTATTTTGAGATAATTTTTTTAAGTTATAGCTACAATTAAAATGGGACAAAAGGGGTAATAAATCAAAGTATGAAATTTTAATGATACGAGACATTGCATAACCAATATACTAATTAATGACACAATGAACAAATCATAAACACATTTATCGTCATTCAATGTATCTCAGAAATTGTTACAATTCAGAAACTCCTAATGTTTAATGGACGATTCGTACGTTAATCAAGTTAAGAGTTTTAGAATACGACGTGTACGAAAAGGGTCCTGAGAAAGGTCGCTCGAGTGTGGAAATTTCAAGGTGTAGCGAGGAGACACGCAAAGCAGTCGCAATGTGGGCAACCGTGTCACGAATCCTTCCTTCGCATTGGGCGCCGTGTCACGCCCATAAATGGTCGTGACACCTGGCCCCCTGTCCACCGCCCAAAATTGTTGTATATATTAAGTGGATTCAATTGGTTTTGATTTATATTAATAGATCGTCGTCCGGAGAAGAGAGAACCCGTGATTTTCATTTAAATTTCTAAATTAAAATATTAAAAAAACAAAAAAAACATTTGAGATAGTCAGTTATATGAAATTGGAAATTAAATTATGATTGAAATAAAAAGTGATAGAAAAAATATTTTTAAATACATATAATTTAAATTGTTTAAAAGAAAAAGATAAATAGTTAAAATCCTAAATTATTGCCTAATTAAACAAAAATCTTGAAATTATATATATATATATTGTTGTATCCTGTCGTGATTTGCATTGATTCCGAGTGGCTTAGACTGACATATTTTACAGTATTACAACCTGTAGTGACATATTCTTACAATGTTATAGCTCTTCTTGATCTAGATTGATCCCGAGAAGTCTGGACTAACATATTTTTTACTGACAGTTCGTTGTGATATGAAATGATCCCGGAAAGCTTCGAATGGCACAATTATTATATTTATTCGAGTTGTTTTTCACTGCTCATTATTCATGATATAATTAATTTATATTAATGCTTGTTATTTCAACTACCAAATCTCATCACAATTTCGAGAAGAGTCGATGTATGATACTTATTGCGTGCATTATTGTTGTACTCATACTATGTCTATGCTTGTTGCTCTCTTTTGGGTGCAGGTTCTGTTTCGAGTAGAATTGTCTGAATCCATTGTAGGCTTTTGGAGACTTTGTGCAGAGCTGTCTGGATAATCCGCAAGGTCAATCTCCCTCTATCCATTTTCTTTTTATCTTTTGTTGCAAATAGTTGTACTTAAATTTGGACATGTAAACTTTAGAGGCTCTTGTACCTGATTTCTAAATTTTTGGGGTGTATTTTGTTACTTTTCCGCACTTTGTACTTATGAGATGTCAGGTATAACTTATTTATGTATGTTCACTTTTACATTTTTGCTGAACTGTTAAAAATTGAATGAAACTGATTTAGAGTTCAGCTACTGGGTTTGATATAGGGCCTGCGTGGCTTATAAATTTTAGATCATGACATCCTTTTTCTTCTCAAAACATTGAGATTTCAAAACAAACAAAAATAACTCTGATAAATTTACAAGCAATGTTAAATATTATAAATGAAAATTCTTGTTTTACTTGAAAGACTCAAAATTACAATATAAAACCTTTATATACATTGTTTTTGGGGGTAATAGAAATATTATTACCAGTAACCAACAAAATAACTACAAAGCAAGATCATCTACCCCAAAAGAGGTTCTGCTAAACCAAACCAAAATAAATAAAACCCCACTACTGCAAACTAAGTAAGAAATCTTGTTGCTATGTGCTCTTAGAGGCAAAGAAATTCTCTAGTCTAACTATTGTATCTCTCTTAATTTGTACAACTGCATCAATTGGATGTATAGTAACCCCTTTGAATTGCTTTCACTCCTTATGTTCCATGTATGGTAATATATACATTGTTTATAATATTAGATATATACATTTATACATATTTAAACAATAAAATATACACTACTTGAAGACAAATTCCAAACCCATTCTCTACCATTATATATATTGTATCATTTGTATACTAGTATATAATTGTGGCAACAGCCAGTATAATAATAAATATACATAACCATACTGAGTAAACAAAGTATATACACAAATATTAATGATTCTTAAAATAAGATATACAAAGTATATACACATCACATCGCCTCTTTCTCCATTCAAGATTCAAAGAAGAAGAATATGTACAACTTAGTACACAAAGACACAAACTGAAAAAACATGTATCTGCCAAATCTGATATGATAATATGAAAATAAAATAATAATCTACTATTCCCTTCGTCCTAATTTGTAGCACTATTTGATAAGGCAGAGTAAAGTTGAAGAAATTAAAATTTATGATCTAAAAATAAAAATTTAGAAATTTATGTGATTAAAAATTATTTTTATTAAGGATAACTAAATTTTTAAAGTTAAATTATATAATTAAAAAAACCATAATTAAATGACTCATTTTAAAAAAAATAAAAAAAATATATTATATAAATTAAAACGAAGGGAGTATATATATTTGGTTAAGTTGAGTGAATTGTGAGATGTTATATGTTATATAACTTAAATTATCTTGGGATATATGTACCATCAAAAGAAAGAAAGGGCGATGTCATGTTTTTCATTTTTTTTAAACTAATAGAAGTAGTGATTGAGTGATATATACTTTTTTATTTTTAATTAGTATTTGGGATTCTATATTAAATATAAATATAAAATTTTGTTAAATCACATGAAAGCATATGAGTACTAAATTTATGTTTTAGTTGGTAATTTGATTTTTTTTTGTTTGAAGATCAAAATAAAGTTGTTGATTGACTTAACAAATGCAAATCAAGATACATATGTGCTTGAATAGAATAAATACAAATCGGATTTATAAAAGAAACAAATGAAAAGTTGTCGATCTTACTAAATTTCTCAAAATAATTTAAAAATGAGATACGGTTTGTAAAAATTAAAGTTTTTTAATTTTTGCATCGCCGCTCATTTATTCAATTGACTTTTTTTTTCTTTTTCATATATTGGCTTTTTCTTTTGACATGCATTTCTGTCATTGTGCCCTCGGGATGTGGATATATTATAATGTAAATTAGAGAACATAATAAGTTAATAAATAATATATTAATTATGAAATAAATATTTTCCGATAAAAGTAATCGTTGAAGTCGTAATAAAAACAAATATGGCGTAACAGAGCAAAATAAACATTGTTTAGCAAATAAATGAAGACAATTGAGAAATACTAAATAGAAAAAGTAATTAAAACACAAACTTTGAAGACTTCACAGGCTTTGGATCAATGACTTGATTACATCACAACATCACCGTAATTTCGATTATATCATCTAAACAAATTGTCACCAATTAAAATAACTAAGAGTAAGACTAACCATCACTAACAAGGACACACTTTGATCACAAAAATATGTCATTGAGCTTTTCTTTAAGTAATGAATGAACTAATATACTTTCCATCAGAAAATATTGAATAGACATATTAAAAATTGATTTTAATTTTTTTAATTTTTTTAATTTTTTTAATTTTTTTAATTTTTTTAATTTTTTTAATTTTTTTAATTTTTTTAATTTTTTTAATTTTTTTAATTTTTTTAATTTTTTTAATTTTTTTAATTTTTTTAATTTTTTTAATTTTTTTATTATTTTTGAAATGTAAATTACATTTTAGTAGATGAATATGTTTGAAGTAAGGGTAAATATGGTCATTCACTTTTTATGGATATTTTGATCTTTTACCTTTAGATTTAGGCGTTTCCCACTTTTAGTATAATCATATTATTATATAAGTGGAAACCAAAACGAAAAATTAAATTATCATGAAAGTAAATTAAAGATATATGATATATAAACAAGTGTCATGAAATATTAAATGACTATTCTAAGCCATAGAGATTTCATGATTCCAGGATCAAAATAACCAGAACAATATCCTCTTTGGTTACCACCACGATCCTTTCCATCCAACTCAAGGTTGTATTCACTGTCAAGGCTAGATAGAATGACCTTCTTACTCCAGTGAGTTATGTTTAGGGATCCCCTCCCCCAACCTAAAAGAAGTGAGAGGAGTAGAGTAGAATGAGATGGTGGAGAGAGAAAGATTGCAGACCTCATCTTCCAGATACATGTAATAGGCTATGGCTCTCCAAACAGAAGGACCGACCTGATTCACACAAATTTCATAAGTCTTACTCAGGAGCTGCAGAATGACCGTGTTAATGATCGAAGAATCGAAACCAAGGGTGAAAGAGTAACTATATACGTAGGAGTTGTCTGGTTCATGGAAATTTACACTCTCAATAAATGTATTGGGAGCGAAGATGTGGACTGTCCCTGTGGGACATCTGCAATCAACCCTCATAGTCAAGATATGGACCTCGGTGATTGACAAAACATACTCACTAGTAAGTATGTCTCGGCCATTAGTTTAGCTAGTGGAGGAAACCCAAGCCTTAAAATTATTTTGAAAGTTCTAAGATTTAGAAACTATCATATCCAGGTTCGCTCTAGGGAAGGAGCGTCGATCCCTTTCCCTTTCTTGCCCCTCCTATAGACAAAGATGATGGATTGAGCCAACAAAACATTACCGAAAGAAGATATATCTAGGAAAGATGAAGATTTGATCAAAATATAGAGATTTTAAGAAAAGATGGAGTTTTGAAGAGGAAGGAAATTTGAAGATGAAAATAGATGAAAGATTATAAATTGAAGAGAAAGGGTGCTAGAAAGTAATATGGGAAAAGTGAAGGCAGGGGGGATATTTATAGAGGAAGGGTAATCATGACCTTGATTGGCACAAATGATATTAACCACGGATTGACTGACATGTGGTGGGTAATACTAATGTAATGAGAAAGATGTTCTTTCCTCTATCAGAGGACGTTCTAAGTGCTTTCTCCCGCCTAGATAAGTTTTCTATCTTTTCCGGCCTAAAAGACCCGCTAACTCTTTTCTTCTTCCTTGAGACTTCCTAACTAGCATCTAGAAGTCAAGGGGACTATCTGTATTGGATAAAATTACACCAGATATGTGGCAGAAGCCAAATGAAGTCACGTGGAGTTAAGGTATCTATGACAAGAATATATTGAGTTTATCAAGAAAAGAGCGAATGAGGTTCCGAAAGAATATATCTGAGACCTCCATCAAAAACCATGCGAAGGCCAGATAGGAGAATAAGATTGGCTGAAATAGCTGGAAAGAATGACAAATTTCGGGTTCGACATCACGGTTCGAGGCCCAAAGATACAAGAAATGCGACACAACACGTAGTGCATCATACAAGAATTTCACAATCACAACAGGATAAACAGCTGGCACATGCGATGGTAATGTACAAATCAAATGTTTTCATTGGTCTATGTATGACAGGGCCAAATAGAGCCATTTCATTTTTCGTTGTACTATTGAAAGTACCTATAAATAGGTGCATGATTCACTTGTAAGGAATTAATTGATAAAGATTGAACATAATACACTTTATCCTTTCTCTCATACCTTCTCTTGCTCTCTTTAACTTATCAGAAGCTCATTGAGAACCAACATTCGAATAGCCAAGATCCATAGGCTTTAAATAGAATTTCAAAATCTCACATTATAATTATTTGCTCAATCTTATCACATTATATATTTTTTTTATCATTTTGAGCTTGGCGTTAATCATATCAATATAGCTTGGATCGCTATTGTTACTAGTGAATTTATTAGTCTAAATATATCGTGTGTTCGCGTGTTCTTGACTTCACTATAAATTCAATTGTATTGGATTTCGTGATAAACAAACCTTGTCATTTAGAGGGAGGTTTTGCTTAACGTATGTAGATGAGAGTTTGTCCCTAGTAAGTTCAGGCAATTCGAAAGACCATTTTAAATAATTTATCCTTCCATTATTAATACATTTAGATAAATGTGGTTCTGTAGCTTATGCTTTTTGTTTTTATTAAGATTAAGACATTCAATCAATACGCATTTAATATTAGCATGCATAAGCAGCTAAGATATCTCGAACTGGAATGCGAGCCGTGGGGTAATAAGATCTCGAATACTAAATAACCGAGACTCTTGTTTTTCAACATCTAAAATTGTATAAAACTCTTTTATAAATTTTTTAAAAATATATATAAATTAATAAAAATATTTTTAAAAATTATATAGTGATTTATGATAGTAATGACTAGTGATGATAGTTGTGGGTGTCGATGATGTTGATTATAGGTATTGTGGGTTATAAGTAGTGGTGATGGGCGGCTAACAATAGTGGTTGATTGCGGTAGTTGGTGGTAATCGATAATTGTGGCGGATGATATTGATAATTAATGGTGGTTGGTGATATATAGTAATGACTGATGATAGTAAATATCGATAGTATTGATGGTTATTATGACAATAATGATCGCTGCATTTACGATTGTAAATGCGATTGTGATGGTGACAATCGATCATAGTGATTGATAACAAAGTAGAAGCCAAGTTAAAGATGGACGGTGACCGATAATAATAATTAGCGACAACTATAGTTGATAATAGTAGGTGATGCCGTAAGAATAGTGATGAATTAGATGAAATTGATAAATTGTCATTTTTATAGAAATATTTGATAAACATCCAATAATATTAAGATTTTTTTAGATATTATTTAGATCTATTCAAACCCATTAAATAATTGTAATATAGAAAAACAAACTCACCTAGTAATTAAAATCTAACGATTAAAATTCAAACCTATAAAATAAATAAACTTAATGATTGAGAACAAATAATTTAAAGTTATAATGAATAATATATCTTACCAAGATATAATTGAATTTGATTTTTTATCATATCATTCTTAGAATTAGTAAAATAAATATATTGTTACATGTATAAATGAATTTTAAAATAGTTATGTAAGAAAAAAGATACATTATGTCATATTCAAAATAGTAACTCATAGTCATACCTAATAATATATACTTGAACCGAATGAAAAAAAAGTTATATGTTATCATTTTTATTTGTTAAAATAGGAAGTGTTTATACTATTTATTTTTCTATACGTTATTGTGTATCCACAAATTCAACACTCCCCTCTCCCTTCTGAAAAAACAAAAACAAAATTAAAAGAACAAGAATAAACTTATCCCATTTCAAATAGTTCAAAAGTAAAATTATCTCATTTTTCTTACTCAAGCAATAGTTAGTAAAAAGATATTTCTCTGATCAATTTGACTAGTTTGGAGAGGGGGAGTGGGGGACATTTTCAATTATAAAACATAATGATAAAGATATTTTGGAGGTAACCGACCATAAATTTGACGTATTGCAAATAATTTAGCGATATTTTTGGTTCTTATCGCTTTTATAAAAACAAATTGACACCCTTAGGCCCGGAGTATTAGTATTATTTTTATATTTTCGTATTCCTATATTTTTATTTCTTTTATTGATTTTTTAGCCTTGATTGTTTTATTTTATTTTTATTGTATTCCTATTTATTGCTACTAGCGTATTTTTCATTTGTTTTTGAATCGACGATCTACCGTAAAAACATTCTCCTTATCGTTTCAAACTAATAGAAAATTCTGCATACATATTATCTCCTTAAAATTCAAATTACACTTAACTTTATTATTATTATTATTATTATTATTTTAATTCCTTATTTATTTATTTATAACTACTCCAATTTAATTATCTGTTTCTTTATTTGTATACTGTGCCGTGACATTGTTCCCCGCTGCATTATATGCCTGTGAGTATATTATATTACCTTCTTGTCAAATACCTCTTGTTTATATATATATATATATATATATATATATATATATATATATATATATTAAAATAAAGTAATTATTTTATTAGAAAGTGATGAGGGTTAGTTGTAACGGGACAAATCACACCTCTACGGTTTAGACAGTTAAGATTCTTACATATGATTACAATGTATTTATTTTTATTATAAACAATCCCTTTCTTTTTCTGTTCTTCTAATCAAAGAATTTATATTTAAATAAATTAATTAATTTAAATTTTTTGAATATTAAATTCCTGAAGAAAAAAAGAAAAATATAGAAGTAGAAGCTTTTGTCCAGGTGGTTGCATCTTGCATGTTATTATAATAATAAAAAAGTAGGAAGCAAAGTACTTTTTAGTTTTTTATTTTTATTTTTAAAATAAATAAATAAACCCACAGATTGATAGCAGAGTGGGATGGATAATACCAAGGGCGGTTGAAGGGAAAAGTCGGTGTTTATTATACGTAATTTTATAATAAATTATTTTCACAATTTGAATACGCGATTTTCGTATCACATAATAATAACTTTATTAGTTACATGAATAACTTACCTCCTAATCAACTATCAACATGGTGTTACTTTATGCAGAATTTAATACTTGCATAACTCATATCTAAAACCGTATACCAAACGGTACTCTTTAGTGAGAGATACCTAACCAAACAAATAATTCTCCGGTCACTTTTTACTTATTTATTATACTAAAAGTGTATGTCCATTTACTTGTCCCGTTTAGAAAATCAAGAGATAAATTATTACTTAGTTCCAACAAACTCTTGTTATTAAATATAGTCATCTCCAAATACATTTCTCAAAGATTTAATTTATTATATTCAAAGGGTAATATAGTAAAATTGTCATTCTATTTATTGTTTTAGAAGCATGTAACCAATATAGGATAAGTAAAAATGGACAGAGGAAGCATCTAATACTTGTTTTGGACCATATATTTTAAAAGTTTTCCTTTTTATTTAAATTTTTATCTAATTAAATAATATCATATAAGTAGAGACGGCGAAAATAATATTTAGACATCAATGCACATCAATTAACTCTTATTAATTGCTTCATGAACTTAGCCAGGGTAGATCGGCTTTTTGGGTAGATCGCTGGCCTAAAGCCAAATTTTAACGGGCCTTTAAAAAAAAAAAAATAAATATAAAATCATATATGTGTGTTTGTAAAGGCGCATATATATATATATATATATATATATATACTAATTATATCAAATGTTAAAAACATGAAAAATTTTCATTTAAGTTATTTCTCAATTGATTACATCAATCACAAAATAGAAGATTATCCTTCTTTTTTATAAAATATTTATTTTTCTACTTTCAAATACTTAATATTTTTTAAAATAAATTAACCTATATATGTATAATAAATAAAAGTTGAATTTCATCCTTCCTTAGCTAGAGGTCTTAGATTTGAGTCTCAAAATGAAAATAGAAGTTCTTACTAAAAAGTGTTATCCTCTTTAATCGATCTTGCATGCCACAAATTTAAATTAATTGAAAAATTCATGACATATACCAAACACCAAATGAAAAAAAGGGTCCTACTTTAGTGGCTTGGCCCTGAATTCAACATTGTTTATATATATGGAACAAAAGTAATTTGTTATTTCCTTCCTCCATTTTTACTTGTTCGGTTTAGAAAATCAAGAGATAATTTATCACTTAATTTTTTAATTTATCTTATTATTGACTATAATAGTTTCCAATGCATTTTTAAAACATTAAATTTATTATATTCAAAGAGTGATATAATAAAATTGTCATTCTATTTATTGCTCTTTAAAAGCTATATTAAGTCAATATTGAACAAATAAAAATAAATAAATAAAATATGATTTAACTGCACTCTCACTTAATAGAACAAATATACAAACAAAATTTTTACCATAAAGTTTTTGAATTGGTATAACTCCATCCTCAATTATTGAAATATTTTAATTTATGATTTTTTTAATATATTATTATTTTTTTAATGTGAAATTTTTAAGTCTTTTTTTTTTATTTTAGAATTATCATTTTACATTATGTAATAGAAGAAATTTAACACTAATTAATGAATTCTATAACCTACATATTTATACGTGACATTTATTGAGAACATATTTTTTTGAAAGGTTTTGAATGATTTATTTTGATGGTTACATTTGTTTATTTCTACTTATATTACTTAGATAATTTGTTGATTTAATAACTCTATATGAATCTAAACATACGAGTTCATAATTAAGGTATATATAATAATATCATGCTTTTTATAACTAAGATATTTCTATTTATCCGTGTTAGAAGTGAAACGCTCTCATATAATGTGTATATATATATATAATAATAATAATATTATGTTTTATAATTTTTTTCGGACTATATTGAAATTTTATATATTGTATGTAGAGTTGAACAATTTTTTTGAAGCATATATTCATTTTATATTATCGCCATAAAAAAAATTAATCTGCTATCTAGATTTATTTAAAATCATTTCCTTTTTTCAGTTGTTGGAAAATATCAAAGAATTTGTAATATTTAAAAACTAGCCAATTATTAATTTTTCCACTGACAAAACTTGTGGTGAGTTCCACAAGATACAGAAACAAATTGTTTACAAGAGTACTTATGTGATATACTATAAGGGCTCGTTTGGTAGTCGGTTAGAGTTGTGTGGGTATTAGTAATACCATGTATAAGTTATGACAGAAAATTTTATATATTATTTATTCAGGAGTTAGTTATGTAAGATTTAATTATGTGTTTATTTTTGTATTTTAATTAAATTACATGTTTTTTTTGTTTTTTTAAAAAATTGTTACATAAATTATCTTATAACTTATACATGTATTAATTATGCATATTTCAAATTACAAAACCGAACACCACATTAATTTTATACACGAATAACTTACCTTCTAACTAGCTACCAAACTGGCATTGCTAATGCATAATTTACTATCTACATAATTCACTTTCAAAACCAAATACCAAATACGTAAATGAATTTACATATTATTTGAGCTAATTTTTTTTATTGTTTTCAGTATTAAGATCAGAAATACATAAATGAATTTATGCATTTTCAATAAAAGATCAGACTTTAGTTTTCAATTACAATTTCCTTATATTTCAATCATTTATTTATTCTTGTCTTGTTTCTAATTAAAAATCTATTCAATGAAAAGAAAATAATTCGTTGACTTTGAAAACACAAGGAACACGCGAGAAAATTGCAAGCTAACTAATTCTCGAACGATTGAGATATGGTACAGAGTATAGAAAGGGAAAGAAAAAATCATCTCCATTCATAGAAAAGAAAAAAGTATATGGTTTTTCACCCTGCTTGATATCCGTATTTAAACTCGACTAATCATTCATATTCGTGTATTGCAGACCTAATTTTTGGAGAAAATATTTCTAATAGATTTTTTTAATACATGCATTCAAGTTGCAAGGTAACTAATGCTCGAACGACCGAGATAGAGAGTGATGAAGGGGGAAGAAAAAACCATCGCCATTCATAAAAATATTTGATTTCTCACCGGTGTTTCATGATCAGATCAAACTCGACTAATTATTCAAATTTGCATTGGGTAAGTAGATCTATCTGAGACAAATATTTCTAATAGAGTTTTTTAGTACACTGCATTCAAGATTGTACGATAACTAATGCTCAAACGACTGAAATAGATAGTGACAAAGGGGGAAAAGAAAACTATCTCCATTCTCACCTGGTGTTTCATGATTATATTAAAATTCGACTAATTATTCAGATTTATGCATTGCAGAATTTATTTATGCAGACAGTACTCTTAATACACAATATTTAAATACGAAATTTCTTATTAAAAATAAAGAAATATCAATCATTCCCCACACTCCATGACAGTGAAAAAAAGTATTCAAAATAGAGTATCATCTTGTTTGGAAAATAAATGATGGATCTTTTAGGTATATTCGGTTGACCCTACTTATTCCATAACCTTTGTCGAGGCTTGAACTAAGGTAACTACATAAAATTGAATCTCAAAGAAAATAACTGCTAATAGTATATGGTTATAAATTAAATAAAGAAAGAAGTTTCTTGTTTTCCTCATATATAGGCTACCCTATTCAGTGTCTTTGATTACACAACTCCCTTTAACCCAAAAAGTCCTACTCTCTTCAAAATTCTTGCTATTCTGACATACTGTTCAGGTACTGCACATTATTTATGTTCTCCATTCACAAAGCTCAAAACATCAGTCTTTCTTGAAGTTTTTTCTAAGTTGGTATATCATTTTAATTGTAACAACCAACAAAGAATTTAATCATCACTAGAGTTAAAGCAACTGTTTTTTTTTTTTTTTTTGAATAGCCAGAACAAAAAATGGTGGTCCTTTGTTTTTGTACTTTTTCTGGGTCATGATTGTGGTCAATGGTAGAGATGTTAAAAGGATTTTTGATGATTTCATGTTTAGTGTCCATTGCTGTGAAGGGTTCTGGTGGAGAGTAGAAATGGCGACTGTAATTTGGGAGAAATCCGCACGATTGATGCCCAGTTGAGGCTATTGGTGCCTGGAAAAGTTTCTGAGGATGATAAGTTTGTTGGAGTATGATGCTTTTGTTTTTGGATAGGTTTCGATATTCTTCAGGATTTGCACGGCGAGGATCTCAAAGAAACAGTATGAAGGTTTGCTGTCAAATTTTCATCTTTCCTTGCTGGGAGAATTTAATTTTAACCTATGAATGACAACAATTGTCAATATCTTCAAAGTGTAGTGTAGTCTTTGATGCTGTGTACCCTTGATGCCTCAGATTTTGGCTTTGGTTACTAAGGGGGTGTTGTTTTCTCTACTACTTTAATCTGGTTTATTTGCTTAGTTAAACATTGAATTTTTATGGTACCTTAAGCCAAAAAAAAAAAAAGGAATAAAAAGATTGGATTTTTATGTCTGTTCTGACTGAGTTGACCACAAACACTTGAGTCTAAAGGGTATCTAATGCCTCAGAGATGGTATTTAGATAGGGGGTTCATGCTTCAGTAGTTTGACTGTGTTAGTGGACAAAAATCCCTGTGTGTATGGTGACTTGAGATCCTGAACTATGCTGGACTAAATAGTTCTTGAGATGATTAAATTAATTGAGATATAGTTGCAAAAGACTGGTCAACATTAAAGTCTTTGATTTCTTCAATCTCACATTAGGTCCAAGAGTGCTATGAGCTTTCTGCTGAGTATGAAAGCAAGCATGACAGTTGGAGGAACTTGGCAGTGTGTTGACAAGTTTGGATCCAGGGGATTCAATTGTCATTGCTAAAGCTTTCTCTCACATGCTTAACTTGGCCAATTTGGCTGAGGAGGTTCAGATTGCCTACCGTAGGCGCCAAAAATTGAAGAAAAAAGGGGATTTTGTCGATGAGAACAATGCAACAACTGAGTCAGATATTGAAGAAACTTTGAAGAAACTGGTGGGCGACTTGAAGAAGTCCCCTCAAGAAGTTTTTGATGCTCTGAAGAATCAGACTGTGGATCTGGTCCTAACTGCTCATCCTACTCACCTGTCCGAAGATCATTGCTTCAAAAGCATGGAAGGTTTGGTCTCTAATCACCGTGTTTATTGTCTTTAGCATTTAGAGTGGTCTCCTTGGCTTGGCGTTTAAATTAGTTTCTGAGATGCCTGCTTTTTTCCGTAATAAATATAAATGGGAATGCTCTTTTCTGCCCAAATTTCTTGCTTTCTTCGTTTGTTTAATTGTTTTTATTACTAACTTGTTCTTACTAACTTTTCAGGATCCGTGACTGCTTGGCTCAGTTGTATGCTAAAGACATTACACCTTGATGATAAACAGAGCTTGATGAGGCTTTACAGAGGGAGGTAACTATCGATGTTTAGTTACTTGATGCATGTCTTTTTCCTTGAATGAAATTCTATGATTTGTATCTTCAATTCTGATGTCTTTCTGGCTCTACTATGGATATTTTGGTGCTTCAATATCCCAGATATGTCTTCATCTGTCAGGCCTTATTAGTGTACTTTTACTTCTAAAACTGTATGGATACAACACATCAATGGATTTAATTTTTCATCCCTCTCATGAAGATTGGAGAAGCAAAAATTATCTCATAAGTTTCTATTGGTTATTCAGTTAAAATCTCCAAAACTTCATTATGCATGTTATAGTGGAGGGAGCTTTACTGAAAATGTACTGAACCTTTGTGCTTTGGTTGGTGCAATAAAGTTTGACTTTGTTTTAATCGGTCAATCCCAATGAAGTTGAAGTATTTGCATGAAATTGTTATTACATAAATGCAAGTATTCTGGAGGTTGAGGAACGTATCAGTTCTTTCATTCCACAAAATATAGCTGTTATTCCATCTATCCAGAGTCTAACTATGTTTTAGCTTCCACATAGATTGATAAAATTGTGAAGTAATGAGCTTCATGTCTTCCTGCAGCAGCACTACCATTTAACCCTTTCCCCTTCATCCATCTGGATTGTGTTTTACCCTGTAAAAATTTGAGAACCTGATCATAACCATGTATCTTCTTCCTTTGACATCTCTTCATTCTTTTATTTCCTTATTTTTCTCTCAATCTAATCCCATTCACTTTTTTGGTTCCTTTTGCTCTAAAATCAGAAGATGAAGCAAATATTGTGCTTATTTTCTTTCTCGACTAAGATATATAATGGCAATCGTCAAACTCAAATATGTGTCACATTCTGTGGATCATGATTTATTGGTAAGATGCACCCATTATTAATTTTGACAAATATCTGCTACTTTTTTGTGTAGATTCAAGCTGCTTTCCAACTGATGAGATCCTAAGAACTCCTCCAACCCACAAGATGAAATGAGAGCTGGAATGAGCTATTTCCATGAAACAATTTGGAAGGGTGTGCCAAAGTTCCTGCGCCGTGTTGATACAGCTCTTAAAAACATTGGGATTAATGAACGAGTTCCTTATAATGCTCCTCTTATTCAATTCTCTTCTTGGATGGGTGGTGATCGTGATGGCATGATTCTACTGTAGAGAATGTTTGCAGTTACTTGAAGCAAAGTTGAGAAAACAAAACATGAATTCTGATTACATAATTTTGAAGGGGTGGAGGAAAGCAAAATATTCCTTCTGCTCTTCTCTGGATATATTCTCGGATTTCTTAGTTACTACATGCAGTAGATAATCCATCCTTATTTATCTGTCAACTCTCTGCTACCAAATACAGGTAATCCAAGAGTGACTCCTGAGGTCACAAGAGATGTTTGCTTATTGGCCAGAATGATGGCAGCTAACTTGTACTATTCACAAATAGAGGACCTCATGTTTGAGGTATCCAACAACTAAATTGTTTTTGAGACTTTTTCTGATCCAATATATTGAAGTTGCACCATCTACGCTGTTATATTTTTCTAAGTTGTGCTATCTTTCAGTTATCTATGTGGCGCTGCAATGAAGAGCTTCGTGTGCAAGCAGATGAACTGCACGGGTCTTCAAGGAGAGATGCAAAACACTACATAGGTAACTATGTGAATTGTGATTGCTACAGTTTGCCAGTTTCATATAATCTTGTTAGGACTGTTAAATGCTTGTTTGAAGTATGATTCAAATTCCCGTTTTCCAAGTGATCCAAGGGGCTGTTTCATCATTGCCTGTGAAAAAGAAACAAAAGGGTGCAATAAAGGGTGTTATTTTTGTCATTGCATACCCAAAAAAACAAAGGGTGAGTAAAGGGTGTTATTATTTATGATTTTAAAGAGAGAAAAAGAGGTCTTCTAGCATCTGTTACTCTGATCAGTGTTTATATTAGAAATTACATTAGAGGCTCTCTCTATTTCTCTTTGACGGATGTCTTTTCTTCCAAAAAAAGAAGAATAGAGAAATTGCATAATCGCTGATCTAACATTTTCTTCTGATGCAGAATTTTGGAAGCAAGTTCCTCCAAATGAACCCTATCGTGTAATTCTTGGTGATGTGAGAGATAAGCTGTATCAGACACGTGAGCGTGCTCGCCAACTGTTAGCCCATGGATACTCTGATATTCCAGAGGAAGCAACTTATACTAATATTGAGCAGGTTCATGCTACTTTACTTCTGTCTTTTCCTGTGACTGCTTTCTATATGTAGAGCATCCTAATATTAAGCAGTGAACATTCACTTATTCTCTTGAATGCTTAACTAGTCTTACTAAACAACTTGACATGTTATACATGGAAAAAAGGAACTAGAAAACATGAATATAAAAGGCTCTCTTTCTTGTTGAATACAGCAAAAGCATTTGCATGGTTGTTCTATTAAACCAAAATTTATAAATATCTTTGTTGCCTGTCATATAACACTAATATGGTCATACATTTTATGTAGTTCTTGGAACCTCTTGAGCTCTGCTACAGATCTCTTTGTGCTTGTGGTGATCACCCCATCGCTGATGGTAGCCTTCTGGATTTCCTTAGACAAGTTTCTACCTTTGGACTTTCACTTGTGAGACTTGATATAAGACAAGAGTCAGACCGCCATACTGATGTGCTTGATGCTATTACCCAGCATTTGGAAATTGGTTCATATCGAGAATGGTTCAAGAACGCAGACAAGAGTGGCTTTTGTCTGAACTCAGCGGCAAGAGGCCTTTATTTGGACCTGATCTTCCAAAAACTGAAGAAATTGCTGATGTTTTGGATACATTCCATGTCATAGCCGAACTCCCAGCAGACTGCTTCGGGGCATACATCATCTCAATGGCCACCTCACCATCTGATGTGCTTGCAGTTGAGATTCATGAATGGAATGTTTGAGTGCGGAAACCTTTACGAGTTGTTCCACTTTTGAGAAGTTGGCTGATCTGGATGCTGCTCCTGATGCTGCGGTTGCACGTCTTTTCTCAATTGAGTGGCAGAAACTGATTAATGGCAAGAAGAGGTCATGATTGGATGTTCTTACCAGGGAAGGATGCAGTGGTCTGCTATCAGCAGCCTGGCAGTTATATATACCAAGAGGAGCTATACAAGTCGCGAAGGAGTTCGGCGTGAAGCTAACCATGTTCCATGGTAGAGGTGGTACAGTGGGAAGAGGAGGTGGCCCCACCCATCTTGCCATATTGTCTCAACCACCCGAAACAATTCATGGATCTCTCCGTGTTACAGTTCAGGGTGAGGTTATTACAATCTTTTGGGGAAGAGCACTTGTGTTTTAGGACACCTAAGCGTTTTACTGCTGCTACTCTTGAACATGGGATGCGTCCACCAGTCTCTCCAAAACCAGAATGGCGTGCACTTATGGATGAAATTGCAGTTGTTGCTACAGAAAAGTATCGATCAATAGTTTTTAAGGAACCCCGATTTGTCGAGTATTTCCGCCTGGTAAGTGTGCTAGGAATTAGCTCAGTTATTAATTGTAGATGCTGTCACAAATATTGCCTCGAGTTGTAATAAGCTATTTTCATTGATCCATGTTTGCAGGCCACACCCGAGTTAGAGTATGGTCGAGATGAACATTGGTAGCCGTCCATCAAAGCGTAAACCCAGTGGAGGCATAGAATCACTTAGAGCTATTCCGGTGGATCTTTGCCTGACTCAGACTAGATTTCATCTTCCAGTATGGCTCGGCTTTGGAGCAGCATTTAAGTATGCCATTGAAAAGGATATCAAGAACCTCCACATGCTGCAGGAGATGTACAATGCATGGCCATTCTTTAGGGGTAACTATTGATTTGGCTGAGATGGTGTTCACGCAAAGGAGACCCAGGCATTGCTGCATTATACGACGTTTCTGCGTCCGAAGATTTGTGGTCCTTCGGTGAACTTCTGAGGTCAAACTACGAGGAGACAAAGAGCCTCCTTCTGCAGGTAATTTTCCTACCGAGTGCTTGATTGCTTCACAAACTGGTTCCAAGTATCACATCTAAATTATTTTCCTTTCTAAATAGATTGCTGGGCACAAGGATCTTCTGGAGGGAGACCCACACTTGAGACAACGACTCAGGCCATGACTCCCGCATCACAACATTGAACGTTTGCTGCTTCTACACCCTAAAGCGTATTCGCGACCCTGACTACAGTGTCACACCAAGGCCTCACATATCCAAGGAATACATGGAATCAAAACCAGCTGCTGAACTTGTGAACCTGAACCCAACTAGCGAATATGCCCCTGGCTTGGAGGACACACTCATATTGACCATGAAGGGTATTGCCTTGAACGCAGAATACTGTTGCTAAACCTATACATCAAGATCTCATGTATCATAATGTTCTTGAGCCAAAATCAATAGGAACTATCATTGAGCAAAACTTCTACAAACAGTAACTGAATCTCAGTTATCATGGTCACTGAATCCTCGCAACATTAAATTTTAGAGTAACTCTGAACATCTAATTTGCTTGGCTTGCTTTATCGCATTCCCGTTTGTATTTGGAATCTTGCATAGCTTATCGTGGTATAATTTTTGATACATCAATTGGTGAATTATATTATATCTTATATTAAGAATATAATAAATTAAAATTGGGAAATGAAAATGAAATATTCAAGCTGGAGAAGTATATCTTGCTCTTATGTAGGATTTGCTTTTCACAAGGGATAATTTTCACTTCGTTCTAGTAGTATAACTGTATATTTTAATCCACCAACTTTGTAGGATACAACAACCGATAATGTCTGCACTAAAATAATGAGCCGAAGAAGAAGAGTTCGAATGCCCACTAAGAACATCTTCCTTCTTATAATATTACTCTTTAGAAATGTTTTGACTGAATTATTTATTTTTTGGTCTCAGTTGTCTTTTCTTTATACTATACCAACCTCAAACAGCAACACAATATACTGTTTTTTTCATCTTATAATACTTCTATCCTCTTCTCATTCACACAAAAAGAAAGCATCCTTTATATAGACGAATATTATTTTTTTTATAATAGTTAATGTCTAGATAGTGGTAATAACTTTAGATATAGTGAAGTAATTAGCAAGAGATAATGAAGGTATAAGACATGTTACGGCAGTTGCATGAAAAATAAATGACCATTTTTTCAATAATATACTGTACACTTTAATATTAAAATTAAGGTAAAATATAACATGAAATAACAAAGCACTGAGTAATTAATAATATTGAATTCTAAACACCAAAAGACAACTATCCTTATATTTCCTCAACCCATCATCAACAACCTTCACCAAGGTTACCAGTGTTAACCCATTACCATGTATCTCTATTTTAAATAATCAAACGCTCATTTAAAGATGATTCATTTAGTATACAAGCTATTTAATGTTCATGATTTTTTTTTGATTCTGACCAAGCAGAGTTATTTCTTCGATCTCCATCTACCACACTCTTTGATCACAATCTCATTGCCTTCCCAAACCTTCGCCTGATCCCAGAGCTCCACCCGTCGACGACGACACCCGATTTAATCTCTGCATTCTCTAATACTTATTCAGAGGGTCTTCCAGGCAAAGCAACAACACCATGTTTCAGTCGATTCTCTTTTCCTTTAGAATTCCACTGCTCTTTTCTAGTTTGGCATTTCTTATTTTAGTTGAACAGAAGCATTAATTTTTTTTCAATAAATGAAACAATGAAGACAATACTACAAATCTCAATTCCAGCAGTTCAAATGTCAGATCCAGAAATCATTGGCATCTCTTTCACAAGGTACAATGAGAGTTTCTGCTTATTTTACATAACTCAAAAGTCTTTGGGAAAGTTAGATATACACACATCTATACTCACTTGCAATCAAAGAAAGCACATGCTGAACAGATGGAAGAAGATGGTGTAATGCAATTTCTCATGGGACTCAACCACACCTGTAATGTTGTCCGTTCAAATGTCCTCATGGTGTCACCAAGCCTACTCTCTTGTTATTCAAGAAGAAACACAGCGAGGTATGGCATCGGAACAAGTGAAAAAATTTTCTATTGCTGCTACATACAAGCATTGTGAAATATTGCAACACAGAGGGACATATCAACTGAAAATTGTAGGACTAAAATTTCATTGCAATTGTTGTGACAAAAGAGGCCATACAGAGGATAGGTAAATTCAAATGGTATGGTCAAACAAGTCAAGCAACCAAAGCGGGCAGCAACAATCATGTACAAGTCAAGGTAACTTGCAAAATATTGCTTCTCAAACTTCACATGGATCTCATTCTCAAGATGCCAATGGTTATTTACATGGACTTTCTGCAAGTCAACTTCAAGAAATTGCATAAAGCCATCTAAGATGAATTAAAAATTTTCTACTGGTAATGTATGTTGTGTAAATGTAACAGGTTTATCTCTTTCCCCATATGCTTCAATTAATTCTGTACTTAGTAAGCCATGGATTTTGGATAGTGGAGCTACTGACCATATAATTTCTTGTTCCACACTTTTTTATACAAATAGAATCCCCATCAATACCAATTGTTAATTTACCCACCTGATCATCTGCCTCATCACTTGCACTATATTTTTAAACAAAGATATCATCACTTTAAATAATGTTTTATGTGTTCCAATCTTTTCGCTTAAATTTAATGTCACTAATGCCTTAAATTGTTTCCTACTTTTTATGCTTTGCAGGACCTGGCTATGGTGAAGATGATTGGCTTGGGTGAACAGCACGGTGTTGTCTTTATTACATGTCTCTGATTTAAAATCTAAAGTTTCTTTCAGCCTCAAGACACTGGAATGTGAATGGGACTGTGTTTTTGCTCCTCAACAAAATGGAGTAGTTGAACGCAAGCATCGCCAAGGCCCAGTTGTAGCAAGACCATTACGATTTCAGTCTCACTTACCTCTCACTTTTTGCGGAGAATGTGCTGACTGTGCCATTCACCTCATCAATAGGCTTCCATCACCATTATTATCTTTTAAATCGTCATCTGAGTTATTATATAATCACCCGCCATCACTTGACCACTTAAAAGTTTTTGAAACATCAAAATTATCACAAGACCAACCCATAATTTATGAAACCTCACACCCTTGCTGGAGCATACTCTTGCACCAGATATTACAATGAGTCCTTCAACGGAATCGACAACACCTGCTCCCATAACTATAGATCCTTCGGCATGGCAAAAACACTACATACTGTCATCAAAAGTTAATCAATCAAACCCAACACCAAGTTCTCGATCAGGTACTCATTATCCTCTTTCCAATTTCCTTTCTTACTCTCGTTTATCATCTACACATTGTGCCTTTTTAGCTAACATTACAGGTCCTACCGAGCCTACCTCATATGATCAGGCAACTTGATCCTTACTAAAATACATGAATGCAGAAGTAGAAGCACTCCAACAGAATAATATATGGAGTTTGGTAAATTCTTCCCTGTTGGACATAAACCCATCGGTTGCAAATGGATTTACAAAATTATATAAAAATTCAGATGGTATCATCAAAAGATATAAGGCTCATTTTGTTGCTAAAGGATATACTCAAGTAGAGGGTATTGTTTATCAAGAAAACGTTTTCTCCTAAAGCCAAATTTACTACACTTTGTTGTCTTCTTACTGTTGTTGCTGCACGCAATTGGTTTGCCTACCAGCTAGATGTTCAAAATGCATTCCTTCACGATGACTTGAATGAAGAAGTATATATGGAACCCTCCTCCTGACTTCGCCAATAGGGGAGAACATTGTATGCCGGCTACACAAATCCCTCTATAGTCTCAAACAGGCATCAAGAAATTGGTTTCTCACATTTTCAGAAACCATTCAAAAGGCTAGTTATGAGTGATCAAAAGCTGTCTATTCTCTTTTCATCAAAGCTCAAGGTACTTAATTTACTAAAATTTTGATTTATATTGATGATACACTTCCCACAGTAAATGATCTTAAAGAACTCGAGCATCTCAAAAGGTTCCTTTTCAAACGCTTCTGCATCAAAGATCTGGGAGATTTGAAATACTTTTTTGGCATTGAGTTTTCCAGATCACAAAAAGGTATTTTCATGTCTCAAATACAATATGCATTAGACATCTTACAAGACTCAGGACTTCTAGGGGCATGCCCAGACAAGTTTCCAATGGAACAAAATCTGAGACTTTCTCCTATACATGGTGAATTATTGAATGATCCAACCAAGTATAGGAAGATTAATTGGCAGACTAATTTATCTTATGGTTATGAGACCCTGACATAGTCTCCTGTTCGTACACTATGTCAATGCATGCACGGGCCTCGAAAACCCCATAGGGATGCTGCTATACGGGTCTTCAAATATATCAAGCCTTATTATTCTTCCACTAATGATCTTACTTTAAAGGCCTTTTGTGATTCGGATTGGGAAGGTTGCAGTGCCACAGGGAGATCAGTTACATGATGTTGCATTTTTCTTGGAAATTCTCTTGCCTCATAGAAGTCCAAGAAACAATCGAATGTTTCAAGATCATCAGCGGAGGCAGAATATCGAGCTATGGCTAACACATGCTTGAGCTCACATGATTGCGCTATATTCTACGAGATTTGAAAGTCCCACAATCCCTATGCAATTATTATGTGCTAATCAAGCCGCTTTGCATATGGCAGCGAATCCTATCTTTCATGAATATATAAAATATATTGAAATAGATTATCACATAGTTCGAGAATATATATATATATATATATATATATTGCATCTGGTTTATCTTCCTCTTCTCTAGAATTCCAATTACCTTTTCTTAGTTTCTGCATCTCTCTATTTTTAAGTGTGACTTTAAAATTGAGTCATATAATATTTTTTTGTTATGTTATTTACTCCAAATCAATATATAAAAGTATTATGAGGTTAATAATTCATGAATGTTACTTTTATAAACTATTATCAAATTGTGATATATTGTGCTAAATGGTTATAAAAAGATAGTTAAAATTTAGTTAAGTTAGAGATTTTTCACGCTAAGTTTTTACTTTTTCTTTTATGTTTTATTATTCAACTTCATAGGTTCAAATGATGTATAGTCAGCTTAACTTCAACAAAACAATCCCCACATGATCTATATTAATTCTTCATAAAAACTCGTATTTTAATTAATTTTTTACGTATACTTATATATTAAAAACTTTTATTTAATAAAATTTATATTAATTTACAAAACAGACTACGAACCTCAAAGACACATATGCCAAGAGACTAGTCTATATTATATTAAAAGCATGAACTCCTCAACTTAAAAGTTAAAATTAGCTAAATACTCTTATAAATAATAAAAATATCTTAATCGTCCTAAATAACCGAATTAAAGCCTCAAGTGAACTATTGTCAAAATTCTTCATACTTAATCAAACCTCTCTAAAGGTTTAGAATAATTTCTCTCAACAATGCTATACGAACAATTCAAGGGCATGAAAAACTTACTTGTTAAAAGAAAATACAAAGAAAAAAAGGAGGTCTCAAATTTCTTTTAGATAAAGGATATGTTTAGTATGATAAAATTTAAAAAAATCTAGATCTCGTATGTTGAGAGCAACAGGATTTATAAAGAAAATTATATTAAACTCATGAACCATGCAAATAAAAGAAAATAAAATAAAAAGGCACAAGCTATTTAATTCATTAACCATCGCAAACATATAAAAGTCGAACCTTTAACCTTCGTGGTTATCTTGTTAATATTATTGACTTTGGATTGACCGAAGAATAACAAAGTCATATATCAAGGAGAATATAATAATATATCGATCATAAATTTTTCTCGCTTTCATTCTTTAATTTTTTTTTGTCCTATGTGGTTTATAAAATAAAAATGTAAAAATATTTTTAAAAAAAATCGTAATTGTGAATTTTTACACCCTGTAAGTTTCTAAGGTTTATACTACGTCGTTTTATGTTTTTTTTTAAAGATATTTTTATTATTTTGATCAAATAAAAATATTTAGTGGATATACAATTTGTAGCATATAGGATTTGAAATATTATTTTTAAGGTTATAAAAAATGAAAATAGACATAGATTAATATTTGATAGTTATCTTGATATCACGAAAATAATATATATGATTATTTTCTTGAATGATAAATTGACTCTAAAAGTTAATAATTTGAGATACATAAAAGTACTTCTTATTGTTAGTATATTATTTAGAAATAGTTGTATATATACATTCTAAATCATCACTATGGAAGATGAGGGTGAAGAAAAGGTGTGTTTGAGGGTGAAAAAGACATAATCAATGTGAAATGTCATTTATGAAACTTATTTCTCTTACCTTTACTGCCGATGTCATTTTTTCTCACTTTTAAAGAACTTCTTGTTTTCCTGAAGAAAAGTTTTAAAATATCTTGACCAGCCGAACATGAAATAATTGGAAAGCATTTTCTAAAAAAATCTTCCTCCCTATCGAAGACATCCTAAAAAGTTATATGAGGCGTGCTAATATTTTTTAATTTTATCTCATACTTTATTTTCCCAAATAATTAGTTGAGGAGAGTATTTCCCAATTAAAGAAGTGTTTTACAATGCACAATAATTTTTTTCTTCAAATACCTTATTTATTATTTACCAAAAACTTGTAGCCGAGGAAGAGAAGTCATATGATTGTTCTCTCCCACAGAGAATTGTCACCATTTAATTACCTTATTAAAAATTAAATTTTAAATTTAAATGTTTTAATTTAAAACCTATTTTAACTTAAAAATTAACATTACAAATTCAGTAGAGGATTATACTAAGTTAATTTGACTTTCCCAAACAAAATACTTAACTTGGATTTACTAAAATTTTGGGTGTTGTACTTTTATGCTCGTAAATTATTTGAATTGACTATTGCACCGACTTTGAGAAATTCTTTATCGATGTTATTTCATCATATCAGATAGTTATAAAGGTGGAGATTATGTAATTGCTTTATCTTTAATTTCTATTCTTTCTTATCGAAGTCTTGCAATATTATTTTTTATTTTGATCTTTAATTTTAAAATATTAAAAAAACAAAAAAAACATTTGAGATAGTCAGTTATATGAAATTGGAAATTAAATTATGATTGAAATAAAAAGTGATAGAAAAAATATTTTTAAAAAAATTTAATAATTAAAAACTATTTTTACTTGTTTACTAAATAAAAATATATTCTATTTTTTTTGTTACTTTTGATAGTAATTAAATTTTGTAGTTTTCTGACATAAGACCGAGTTCCCACATCTTCTATATTTGCACACTCTTTGTAGCCAATCATTCAAATATTTTACGCCCCAAGTTTGATATAGAGGTCATAGTACATATATGTGTATTTGGCTAGTTTAAATATTACAAAACTTTAATAATTATAAATAGATTGAGAAGAACAAATTATGACGATACTAGGGAATAAGGATGAAAATTAAAAATAAATATCCATGAGTTAGTCTAGCCTATTACTTATTGCATTATCAAGTGTTCATCTCTGCATGCTAAGGGTGAGTGAGGGTGGAAAAATCAAAGTTTATACTAACAATTATGATAAACTTATCATTTTTTTTCAAGTTTAAAGTAACTCATCAAAAAAAAATCAAGGGAATATATGATATATCAATAGTTTGTTATTGTTTTTCGAAAGTGTCGTTATTATTGTTTTCAAATCATGATTTTATAATTTACTAATCAACCTAGCTAATGTTTTTTATTTTGTTTCTATATATGTACTCGATGTCTTATGCTATCATTTAAGATAAAGGAAGTAAAAGATCTTGCAAATAATAAAAATATTTCATACTATTTAATTAGCAAGAGTGGATTCAAAATTTAAAATTTATGAGTCTCTAGATCGAATTTCAAGTTAATATCACAATAATAACTTTTTTCACAATCAAGTATTATAGATATTTAGTAGCTACCGATTCCCCGTAAATTCATATTTAATCCTTATATACGTCCCGTAGTTATAACAATAATGGAAACATGCTCAACATTCTAATAATAAAATTTGAAATGCTTGATTAATATATTTATATATCAAAGATGAAAAGTAGGTGTAATAATGAAGATACTTTGTTTTTAGTTACTCTTAGCCAATTATTCCAGCACTCTTCTCTTCTGTGATTCACCGTCCCAAAATTGAGTCAAATAGCATTCTTCTTTTATCGTGTCATCCACCCCCAATCAATATATAGGGGCATTATTATGCTTACAACTCATGAGATTTATTTTTACAATATATTATCAAATTGAACTATATTCTGAGAAATGGCTTGATCTTTTTTTTAGAGATAGTTAAAATTTAGTCGTGGGTTTGAGTTTTTGCAAGCTAAGTTTTTTTGTAGGTTTTTTTTATATGTTTGATTATTCAGACTTCAGAGGTTCAAATAATATATAATCAACTTAACCTTGACAAACAAATCACCCCACAAATTAATTCTTCAAAAACTTCACTTTAATCTTTCATGTATAAATTATATATTTAAAACTTTAACTTAATAAAATTTATATTATTTTGTAAAACATACCCTCCCCTGCTTTCAAAATAAGTGGTATTTATTATGGTGAGTTAGTAAAAATGCATTTTTACTTAGGATTTAGTAGTTTCTTATACGTTGTCATGTGAAAAACACAACTTATTTTGAAACTAAGAATAACTACATAACTTCAAAGACACACATGTGCAACGCACGTGTCGAGAGACTAATTCTACATCAAAATGAGAAATTACCTTACCAAAAAAAAAGGGGGGGGAGGGAACTGGCCTCAAAATATTATATGTCTTCTTCAAATGGAAACTCCATATTGTTCTAAAGATTGTGACTTAAATAGTTTTAAGTATTTCTCTTGACCAAACAAAATTAGTATAAAACCAACAAAGAACAAGTCAATTTGCTCCCTAACCTCATATTAAATATAGGATCATCCTCAAACTACTCCACAAAAACAATTTGTCTACATTTGTTCCTTAAAAACTTATTTCTCCCTATAAATAATTGAATATATCATTTGAATTCAAATCGTGATACACAACAAGAGAAGAAAAGAAAAGAAAAAAAAAAGTTACCAAAGCAAAATGGCAAAGGCTATTTTGGTCCTTTCCGCACTCTGCTGCATATTGGCCTTTGCCAACTTTGCTCAATGCAATGAGCACTTCAAAGTCGAAGGCAGTGTCTATTGTGACACTTGCCGTGTTCAATTCCAAACCAGACTCAGCGAGTACATTGAAGGTATGGAAAACATATACTAATATAACATGATATTATAGTCGGTTCCTAAAAAGAAACTTGACAGTTTATAATCAAATATTGTTATAAAGAGATGTGACCGTAAATTAGCAGAAAAATTGGCCATACTTGTTTGAGCTATGTTTTGGATTGGCACGAGGGATCATGTCTTCCGTATATTCTTCTTCAAATGGCGGGTTTATCGATCCTGTTAAGTCAGTATGAAGTGGTGTATGCTTTGAGTTGAATTTATGTTTATCTCATCTCAGCTCAACTGTCAACCTTTTTCTAAGGCAAATTCAACTATTTTTTGTTTGAAAGTTCTTCGATCAAGGGCTATCGAATCTAACAAAAGAATCAAACCTCCTTATAACAATATTTCACTATAACAGCCTAATTTTATTCTCCATAACAACATTCTATATATCAATAGTAGTAGCGTATTCAAATCCAAAAGGCTAAAGATAAATAGAATACTTTAGAAGAATAGAATGTAAGTCCACTTATCTTCTAACATGTTAAGTTCATTGATTTACTGAGCTAAATAACGATCATTTGTTCAGATATTATTATAGTAAAATGTTGTTATAGAGAAGTCTGACCGACTGAGTGAGTATATATTTGGTATAGGTACATGGGTGCGGTTGGTATGCAGAGACATTGTGACAGAACAGGTGAAATACGAAGCAGAAGCGTTGACAGACAAGAATGGGAAATACACAATAGCAGTGGTAGGTGACCATGAGAATGAACTGTGTGATGTGGAAGTTGTCAAGAGCCCAAGAGAGGATTGCAAGGACCCTGCTATTGGCTTTGAGAACTCAAGGGCTGTCTGCAGTGGAAATGTTGGCATGCACAATCCACTCGTTATGTAAACTCAAAATTTTTCGCGAAGAGTGAGTCTGTTCCTGGCTGCAAGGATGTTCTTGATGAGTTGGGTTTGTTCCCACTTGATTTTTAAATTTTTAAAGTTTTAAAAGGGAAAAAACATATAGATTTTGCCCTTTTTGTTGATTTGGTGAATCAAGAAGAAAGAAAAACAATATGAAGTGTTGACTTCTCCTGTATGTGTAATCACCATGGACAAAAAAAGTTCAATAAATAAGGAGTTAGCTTTCTACTTGTGATGTGTCTTCATAAACTTCTGGTGGAGGTTCCATCTATTGTCTTTTTGTTTGGAGAGCAAATTTTCCCAATATTTATAATTGGTCTCTTATTTCGTTATTATTCTATGATTCAGAATATCCTCTCCTATTTGATCCCCTTGTCCTCAGTTTTAAAGGTTCCGCAAATATAACCATCAACAGAACTATGTTTATAATATCTATTCATATATTTCACAATTTTATATATCAAAGATGAAAAGTAGGTGTAATAATGAAGATATTTTGTTTTTAGTTAGATTTTAAATAAAGTTATTCTAGCACTCTTCTTCTGTGATTCACTGTCCTTAAAATTGAGTCAAATAGTATTCTTTTTTTTATTGTGTCATCCACCCCCAATCAATATATAGGGCATTATGAGGCTTACAACTCATGAGATTTATTTTTACAATATAATATCGTCTGAACATATTCTCGTAAAATGGCTTGATCTAGAGATAGTTAAAATTTAGTCGGGCTTGAGTTTTGCATTATGAGGCTTACAACTCATGAGATTTATTTTTACAATATATTATCAAATTGAACTATATTCGGCAAAATGGCTTGATCTAGAGATAGTTAAAATTTAGTCGGGTTTGAGTTTTTGCAGCTAAGTTTTTCTTGTTTTTTATATGTTTGATTATTCAGACTTTATAGGCTCAACAATATATAATCAACTTAACCTTGACAAACAAATCACCCCACAAAATTAATTCTTCAAAAAACTTGTACTTCTTAATCTTTCATGTATAAATTATATTGAAAACTTTAACTTAATAAAATTTATATTATTTGTAAAAATAATTGCTTTCAAAATAAGTGGTGTTTTAGTCATTTCATTTTGTTTCAAAATAAGTGGTGTTTCTCACATTATCAAGAAGACATTAATGATGTTCTTCCGCCACTTTATTTAAATAAAGAGAGATTTATAAACTACAAAAGATACATCTTTTCAAGGTATTTATTATGGGTGAGTTAGTAAAATGCATTTTTACTTTCTAGAAATTAGTAGTTTCTTAAGGGGTACTAAGGTAAAACACAACTTATTTTGAAATAAAAGGATAACTACATAATTCAGCACACATGTGCAACGCACCTGAGAGACTAATTTACATAAAATGACAAATTACCTTACCAAAAAAAAAGGGGGAAGAAACTACCTCAAAATATTATATGTTCCTTCAAATGGAAACTCCATATTGTTCTAAAGATTGTGACTTAAATAACTTTGAAGTATTTCTCTTGACCAAACAAAATTAGTATAAAACCAACAAAGAAACAAGCCAATTTTGCTCCCTAACCTCATATTAAATATAGGATCATCCTCAAACTACTCCACAAAAACAATTTGTCTACATTTGTTCCTTAAAAACTTATTTCTCCCTATAAATAATTGAATATATCATTTGTATTCAAATCGATACAATAAACAAGAGAAGAAAAGAAAAGAAAAAAAAAGTTACCAAAGAAAAAATGGCAAAGGCTATTTTGGTCCTTTCCACTCTGCCGGCTATTGGCCTTTGCCAACTTTGCTCAATGCAATGAGCACTTCAAAGTCGAAGGCAGTGTCTATTGTGACACTTGTCATGTTCAATTCCAGACCAGACTCAGCGAGGCTATATTGAAGGTATGAGTTTTGTTATATGAACGCTGTCAAATAAATAAGGGGCCAAAACTTTTATAATGACATTATTTGTACGGATGATTTTTGACTTCTAAAGTCAGATGTTGTTACGGAAAACATATACTATATATAAATATGATATCATAGTTGGTTCCTAAAAATAAAAGAAACTTGGACAGCTTATAATCAAATATTTGTTATAAAGAGATATGACCGTAAATTAGTAAGAAATTGCCATAATTGTTTGAGCTATGTTTTGGATTGGCACGTAGGACTATGTCTTCCTCTGTATATTCTTTCTTCAAAATGGCGGGTTTTATCGATCCTGTTAAGTCAGTATGAAGTGGTGTATGTTTGAGTTTGTCTTAGGAATCTAATGGTCATAAACCACCTTTTGTGACTATGTTGAAGAATTGAATTTATGCTTGAATCTCATCTCGAAGCCCGAATCAATCTTTTTCTGGAAAAATTCAACTATTTTTTGTTTCAAACCTCCTTATAACAATATTTCACTTATAGCAGCTTCACTTAATATTTCACTATAGCAGCCTCAATTTTATTCCATAACAGCATCTTGGGTGTGGCAGCCAGTTAGCGGTATTCAAATCCCAAAAAGGCTAAAACATAAATAAAATACTTTAGAAGAATAGGAATGTAAGTCCACTTATCTTCTAACATGTTAAGTTATTAATTCACTGAGCTAAATAACGATCATTTGTTCAGATATTATTATAGTAAAATGTTGTTATAGAGAAGTCTGACCGGAGTGAGTGAGTATACATTGGTATAGGTGCAAGGGTGCGGTTGGTATGCAGAGACATTGTGACAGAACAGGTGAAATACGAAGCAGAAGCGTTGACAGACAAGAATGGGAAATACACAATAAGGCAGTGGTAGGTGACCATGAGAATGAACTGTGTGAGGGAAGTTGTCAAGAGCCCAAGAGAGGATTGCAAGGACCTGCTATTATTTTGAGAACTCTAAGGGTTGTCTGCAGTGGAAATGTTGGCATGCACAATCCACTCGTTATGCAAACCCACTTTTCTTTATGAAGAGTGAGTCTGTTCCTGGCTGCAAGGATGTTCTTGATGAGTTGGGTTTGTTCCCACTGATTTTTTAAATTTTTAAAGTTTTAAAAGGGAAAAAAAATATATAGATTTTGCCCTTTTTGTTTATTTGGTGAATCAAGAAGGAAGGAAAAACAATATGAAGTGTTGACTTCTCCTGTATGTGTAATCACCATGGACAAAAAAAGTTCAATGAATAAGGAGTTAGCTTTCTACTTGTGATGTGTCTTAATAAACTTCTGGTGGAGGCTCCATCTATTGTCTTTTTGTTTGGAGAGCAAATTTTCCCAATATTTATAATTGGTCATTTATTTCATTATAGTTTTATGATTCAGTATTCTTCTTATTTCGTTATTATTATTCTATGATTCAGAATATCTTCTCCTATTTGATCCCTTTGTCCCTAGTTTTAAAAGGTTCCGCAAATATAACCATCAACAGTACTATGTTTATAATATCTATTCATATATTTCACAATTTTATTGACAAAAATCATCTAATGTTTGTAATAACTTATAAAATTTTAAACTGTGATCTAATATTTTTTTATACAAGTTTTAGTATTCTTAAAAGATATCTTTAGATCGTTATTTAAAAAATCCATAAATTACGAGAGAAATAAAAAAAAAGAGGATATTAAACGGTTATCCCAAAAAGAGAAAGAACTGGTGAAAAGTTCTGGACTGGTTGTAAGTTTGCAACTTAAATGCATACATGTGGTAGATTTACAATGAGGATGGGATATAAAGAACCTTTAGAAGGGTTTTCTTGATTCAGCAATTACCCAAAAGACCAGACAAGAACAATTTGCCCAGAAAAAAAAAAAGGAAATGAATTAAATCCACCACTAGAGTAACCTTTATCAACTTGGCAGTACATTGGCAGTGTGCACCATACTATTGAGATTATAAAGACTAATTCTGTCTGCAGGAGTCAGTAATGAAAAAGAAGAAGCAAAGTATGTGAAAGACAAATGGAATTGAAGGAAAGAAACTTTATTGATAGAATAATTTATCAAAGAAATATCAATATCAATATCATCAACATTTTCATCCAATACTGTTGATGCCCAAATATCCCTTCCTTCAACACCAATGATGATTTTGTATATATACATGTGTAGATCTTCATCCACAACCAGCCAGCCAGCCACTTCTCTTTAAGTGTTTCAGCTATATGGCCATAAATTAAATTTTACATGTTTCACTAGTTCTCTTCAAACATATGATATAGATTATACTAAGGAGGAAATCCTATTAAGTGTAAAAAAAGAGAGAGAGAATGGAAGAAACCATAGGAGATGGAAAAGTTGGATGTCGACAGCAATGAGGAATGAATAAATAACTAAATGATGAAAACAGAAACTAAAACCATCGCTCAAAGGACACCAGCATTTGAATTGGCTCCTATGAGATTATTACGTGGTCGCTCTGATTCACGTCACAAGCAATATCAAATCCTCTAAGGTGGGAGAGCAGAGAAGTCAAATAGGCGAAGAAGCAAATTACCCAGCAATCATGCTCTTAAATAGTGTAATGCCTCACCAAGGACTCCAACACCTCTGGATTTGGAGAAACCACCTCCTTCATGCAGCTTCCCTGTTTGTAAATCTTAAATGTTGGTAGGACTCTGACATTCTCAGAAGAAGCAACTGCCGGGCATTCATCCACATCCACCTTCAGTAGACATAGAAGATTAATATAAAGCTTTCTGTCCTCCTTCATGTATATAAAGTCATAAAGAGTATATAAACCCTATTTTCAAACATGTCAGTTGTCTCGTCATAGGTAAAAGCTCTAAGTACTATACCAATACCCGATTAACACGAAATTAAGGTCATTGCTTACCTTGAGAAAATTTATGGAAGGATATTTAGTGCTTAATGTGCGTAAAATCGGAGATATCTGCTTGCATTGTAGGTTGGATGCTGCTTCAAAATATACTACAGATGCACCTGCAGTTTCCAATATAATTATTGAATCATAGTATATCACAACGTGAGGATCCAATAAGGATGCAGGGCAGCCTACCAGGTGATGAGATTGCAGCTCGAAACTGCTCGAGACCTGAAACCAACTCCACCTCCCCCGCAAATTTCATATTGTGAAATATCTTCCACGTGATTTCTTTAATGCAACTTGGGCATGGAACAGTGAATCAGCAATCTCGTTGTCATATGGAAGTGCCTTCCTCAAAACTTCATAATCTCTAACAGCTTCAGCCCATCTTTCTAGCTATAATTGATTGCGCTCAACAGAGAAACTAGCAAGTGAGAACAAATTAAAAGTTCTCTAGGAAAACATATCCCATTATAAAGATTTGAGGGAAAATCTGTCACCTTGGTGTTTGAGGCAGCCTTTCGAAGAAGGGCTTTAGTATAATTTGGCTGAATACAGAGAGCTTGATTGCAATCATCCACTGATTTCTCCCACTGCCTGAGTTTGTACCAGCAAGCTGCTCTATTGCAGTATAGAACTGCATTTGAAGAGTCGAGCCTGAGACCTTCCCCATAAGCCGCACAAGCCTCAGTGTATCTCTCAGATTTAAATAAATCATTGCTACCAGCACGAGCTCGTCCCACCAACCTCACATTCTTGAATAAAACTGAAACTTCAATACTTCGAGGATCAATCTGTCCAGCTCTCTCAATGGTGGTAAGTGCATTTTCACACCTGCAAATATTCATGATTCATTCTTTTTATAGCCGGAACTGCTATAATAACCTCTTATTTCTGTTACAATTTAAGCAAATAAGTCTTAACTCACCTTCCCAAAGCCAGTTCCAGTTGAGACTGAACAAAGAGTAGGCATGCTTCAGAGAGCATCCCAAAATTCTTTCGACTGGGATCCCAAAGTAGATGATTCATATTGCGCATTTGATAGGCTCAATTCAGCATCCTTTAATCGGTGTAGCTTTAAAAGAGCTTCCGCTCTACATGCGAGTAGCTGTGAACTCAATTTTGCGATTCAGTAACAGAACTTAACTTTTCATGTAGCTTTTTCTTCACATAGACTGAACTTTTATCATTGCTTTACCTGAGGAGATGCATCAGCTCCAGAAGCAATTGCTGCATCAGCTTCTCTTAATGTACTCCACCAATCGTAAACCTTACGGCATCAGTGCATTTTCCAATATGTTTCTCCACTGTCTGCAACTTTACCAAATCACCCTGATCTGGCTTAAGCCCCAGGATACACATATGATTTCTGGCATTAATCTGTCCTAAACTGTAAGTCTTAAGGAATTAGGATGGCATTCAGAAAGATGAAAAATAAAGAAAATAACCTGATTCAGACGGGAAACTTCTAATCTGTTTTCATGTCCAAACGCAACTTCAATTTCCAAATAACCTTTTTCAACTTAACTTCAAATACGACTTTTTTTCAAATCTCTAAACTTAAATCATGTCCAAATGCCTACTTACAGTCTATTTGCCAATTATCACTGAAGAGAGCCTTATAAACCAATGAAATTCAACCCTAAAACTGAATAACGGTATTGAAGGTGTCTTAACCTGCTAATAAATGAAACCAGGAAAAGAAAATGGGATGGGTAAACAAATATAACAGTAACTAGAAGGGAAGAACAACCCTATGTAAAAGGACCAAACAGAGGGAATGTATAACAGGGACAATGGTCACAATAGTTCAAGTGGTCAAAGTAATTGACTGTATATCTTCCGAGGCAATCAGATCTGATAAATGATAAATGCACCTGTTGGCACCAATCAAGAACTTCTCTTTTTAAAGGTTTTTTACATAGAGCGACGGCGTAAGGGGAAGGAAAAAGAGGGACGAGGGGAATTGAACTTGCACACCGTACCACTATATTATGAACCTTTGTAGGAAACACTAAAGCTCAGTCATCACATCTGGTATATCCCGGTTGAGATTTGGCTTGGGTAACAGATACACAATCCATCAGCTAAAAAAGTTTGATATTATCAAAAAACAATGTTGGCAATCTGAATCCAATTAACGCATTTAACCATAAACCCACAAAAAAGCTACAGAAATTACATTGATAAGATATATTATAATTAATGTTGAAACATTCCTATAGATTCAAAAAGATTTCAACTTTCATACACTTACCTAAGTAGCAAAGATCCTAGCCGTTGATGTGCCCTAAAGTATGAAGGATCCAGCCTAATGGCTTCCTCGCATTCCTTCACAGCCTCCGCCACCCGTTTCAGACCCATCAATGCAGCTGCTCGATTACAGTGGTATGCAGCATTTCCAGGAGAAATCTCTATAGCTTTATCGTAAAATTTAAAGCCTCAGTGAAATTACCCTCTTGTAATTCTCATTCCCTTTTCTCTTCAACTCTTCTGATCATTACTCAACATCCCTCGATTCTGCGAAATATTTTTTTCACGGCATTAAGTAGCCACCACCATCACCACCGCCCTGAATTATGCTGCCGTGGCCGTAATTCCCAGTTCTTGACCCCAAAACGTCAGTCTTCGAAGACTTAGTAGGAATGGCGGTTTTCAAAATTTTACCTGAAGGGCAGATATTGCCGGTGGGAAATGAATTTAGAGCAGGGAGTTGACAGAACTTCTACCGGAGTAGATTATGGATAAGAGTCGGATCTGGAGCGAGTATGACCCGGTTTGAACCGAGCTGTTGTCGGTGAGCTTCCACCGAACCGGAAAGTCTACCGAGTGGTTCGTATTAAACCTCTTAGGATTCTGACACAAGCCACTTGACCTGACATTGATCCAGATGAGCTGGAGCTGGTACTTGTCGAAGTGGGTAATCCATTCGGGCGAGTCAACAAGGCTGAAACGTGCGAAGAACCCAGATCCAGTTCCCTGAAATCGGGCTTGTTAATGTCGGTGCCATTGTTACCTTCAGTGCAATTCAGAGAGTTCCTCAACCGATCAGTCAGCCCATCAAGGCCCATTTCCGACATGGGGTTTCCAGAATGCGACATTCCTAAAACCCCACAATCTCCTCCTATTGCCCACTGTGTATTTTTCAATGAATGTATGGTTGAATATCTTTCTCTCTTTATCTCTGCAGTGTGTAGTAGTAATACTACTACTACTAATTATTTGTTATAGTTTAAGTGGCAGAGTTGCAACAATATTAAGTGAGAGGAAGAAAGAAAGAGAAAAAGAGAGAAGGGGGATCTCGTGATATATAAAAGGCAGAAGCAAAGAATGAATGCGAGGGTTGGCAAAAGACAGACAGAGAGAAAGAGAAGGAAGTCTTTGAGATTTTTCTACTTTTAGAGGGAGAAATGGCTTTTTACAGAGATAAAGAGAGAGAGGAAAAGGGGAAAAAGAAAAAGAAGTCTCTTCCGTTGTTTTTTCGTTGGGGGGTAAACTCTTCACGAGACAGTCTTTGCACCCCAATTATCTTTTTTTTTTATTTTTTTACAACAATAATTTCAATAAAAATTTTAAAAAAATATACCGCCAGACACAAATTTTATTCCTACGTCAAACATAGGAAAGTATCTTTTCTTTAAAAAGTTATATTCATATATAAATAAATCAGTTTTTTTAATTTTTAAATTTATAATTGAATTAATTGACTCAAAGCTGAATTTTAACATTTATAAGTAAAGTTGTTTTGTTTTTTTATTTATTAAAAACATATATAAACGTAAAATAAAACAAAATGGTGCTAATAATACATAAATTGTATGTATAATATATTTTTATCTACTTACCTCTAATAAATATCTTTAAGAAGATGTAATCCTTTAATATTTTCTAATTATGTAAAACTCTCTCCAATTAAATAAAGGTAAAATTGGAAGAACATCATTAATATTTTCTTGATTATGTAAAACAACACTTATTTTGAAATAAAATCAATAGGTCAAAACACCACTTATTTTGAAACGGAGGGAGTATATATGTAAGTTACTTTAAGTTTAACTAGTTGGTTGCCACATTTAGGTTATTTTTTCTTATTTAGTGTTGGAATTCATTTTGACTCTACTTAATAATTTTTTGCACGGATTGCTTTTATTTTGAAGTGTTTAAATTTTTGATGACCTTAATTTTTGTCTCTCGCTATTTATGTAATGAAAAATTTGATGTCCAAGGTATCTTTAATTATGACTTAATTTCAATGGGCAAACCTTTTTAGAGAATATTTGCCCTGAGGTATAAGTTCAATGCGTCTAATTCACAAGGCAAACATTTTCCGTAATATTAAAAAAATAATTTGGCTAAGTACAAATTATGCTCTATAATGTACAAGTTCATACTATCAACTTAAGTGAACCAATATTAAAAATTTGCTCTCTTCTCTCCTATAATCTAAACTAATCCCCGCTACATGCGTTTCTCACCTTGCTCGAGGCCGTTGTCCGCTCCGTGATGGGATAAGATTTTGATATTACCCAATTTCCCGCTACATGCACCCTTCTCGACCTTGCCTGAGGCCGCATTCCCATCCTATGGTGGATAATACTTTGATATTACCCAATTTCCCCCGCTACCTTCCAATCAACAACAACAAACTCACCATATAATATCCCAACAAAACTCTAAATTTTGGTAAAATACTTGCTCCAAAGCATCTTAATTTAGCCAAAAACTTCCTCCCCCAACATAGAACCTATACTAAAGGGTTCTAATAATTCAAGGACAAAGAGGAAGAAGTTTATCGAATGGACAAAATAGAAAAATTTACAATACGCAATTATTGGGCGAAGTTTTATATCTTGCATACTCAAGAGATATTTCAAGTACCGATCAAGATACTCTATGCCGTATCGTTTGATGATATAAGCTCGATGTTATATAATCAGTCGCAATGCCTGGGAAGTTGGAGCTACTCAATAACAGTGAGCTCTCATTTTTTAGAGCTGTTGACACTCATATCGCATTTTCGCTGTGTTGTAAAGGAGTTCGTTGGGGGTCTTTTCCCTATCAACTAGTCGTTATAGAGGCTTATCGATTACAACATGTATTCACTTTCCAGATCAAGATTATGTTTCCTTCGTTGTTCGTATGTTAGCTGATTTTCGACTTCCGCTAAGCATGTTTTAATATTTCAATTTCTGTGTTGTATGCTCTTAGCTATTATATTCATACAATGTAGTCAACTTGAGCCTCTGGTTCTTTGTCCCGTGTCTCTATCCGTCTATGTTTGGATCGGTGACACCGAAAGCTTAAAAATATCATCCAAGGATTGCAGGTGTTAGAAGTGTTCAACAGACGTAATAATCAAACAAATACAAACCCTTTAACAAAGCAAGCCTCTCAATAGGGTACTACGTGATATATGTTCACATAGAGGGGTTGATGCAAACAAGGATACATAAGCAAAACACAACAATGAAGATGGAAAAGGCGCATAGGGATTGCAAGATATAACTCGTACTAAGGGAAAAAGGGGCAAGAAATAACAAATATTAGACTTCCAACAACCTTTCGTGGCTTGTTACAAGAAGAAAGGTACTTTCTAGATCAATTAGTAGATGATGAATAAGGAAATAATTTGGATCATTAGATTAGTCGTAACACAAAAAGATTTTCATGACTTCGTATGATACACATGCAATATCATTTTTTTTCTCATTGCCTTAATGGGAATCATTTCTAATACGTTAGACATATTCGTAAATACAAGAAAATCAAAATGCCAATTATGTACAAACGCAATGGAAAGATATGGAATTTTATAGCCGATAATATAGTGTGGAGGTTCTTCGATACGCATCAAGAGATTACCTTGAAGCTAAGGTTGTTAGAGGATAACACCTCTATAATTACCACTTTGGTGTATGTCAATTTCATGCTATTGAAAGACTGTCATTATGGGATAACATATACCAGTTAACCAATTCTATGAACTACCCTTGATTGGTAAGAGGAGACTTACTATAGTCCTCAAGGAAGATAAAAAGATTGAGGTATGCCTAAAAGTCCTCAAGATTGTGAGGATTTTGTTGTCTGTGTTAACTCATCTAATCTTTACCGATGTGAGCTTTAAAGATAGTCTTTTTATCAGAATGATAGGACTAACAATGATTGCATTTTGAAAGATTAGATAGGGTATTAATCAATAAATCAATGCAGGAATAATATGGCCACTTTGAAGTAAAATATTTTAGGACCGGGTCTCCATCATTCTCCTTATTAATAAAGATGCGTGCTATCAATTCTAATATCAAGAGACCTTTCAAATCCTGGAAGTTCTAGACAACATGGAGACTTCCATATGCCGTTAAAGACGTGTTGCGCATTTTAAAGGTTATCCTTTCTAATTTTCAAGTATAAAGTGAAGAAAATTGAAAAGGCCCCATCAAATTGGAATAAAGACATATTTGGAGATATTTTTAAATAGATTATTATAAGGGAAGAATTGATCAAGATCAAGAAATAATTGTATGAAGAAGATCCCTCACCAATAAACATAATGATATTATAGAAGTCCCAAACAGAATTAAAGAAACATCTTCATTATGAGGAAGAGTTTTGAAAATAAGAAATCGGAGTAACTTGATTTACGTATGAGACCGTAATGACTAGATCTTTCTACAACTTAGTAAGTGCCCAAGTGGCGTAAGAAAAAAAGTTCGACAAGAGGATATAAAATACAAAAGGGTATTGGTGGAAGAAGAAGTGAGATAGCTATGGCATTACAAAGACTATCATAATCAATTCACACAAGAACTAGAATGAAGTGGTTAATCACAATGACAATGAGGTACTATGTAAGGCTCTATCTATGAAGGAGGTAAAAAAAAGGCAATTTTTGCACTAAATGGTTCTAAGGTAAGTGACCGTGTGAGCTAACAAAGGCGCCTATCAACTGCTGGGATATTGTAGGGGAAGTTATGTTCAAGATGGTAAATTTTCTTTTTATAGGAGACACTATTCCTAAATCCTTTACTCACACTAACTTGGTTCTATTACCTAAGAAAGATATTGTTCAATCTTTCTCAAATTTTTGACCTATCGCTTAAGCAATTTTATTAACAAGATTTTACCTAGGCTGTTCATAGCAGCTAGATGCATTGATGTCTGTGATTATTTCCACTAATCAATTTGATTTTAGAAAGGAAGATGTATTATTGAAAATGTCCTTCTTACAAAAAAAAAAAAAAAAGAAAATTGGCTGGCGTATATCGAAAGAGAGGTAAACCTGCTAATGTAGTTATCAAATTGGACATGGCAAAAGCATATGACAATTAATTTCTTGGTTATATCTATCCAAAGTCACGAAAAATGGAATTTAGATAATTTTGTTGAACAGATTTGGAGACTAATAGCCAATAATTGATATTCTATATTTGTTAAAGATATGGGTTTTTCCACTCAACAAGAGGAGTTAAATAGGGCAATCTTCTATCTCCCGCCTCTTATTTGTGATTTCGTAGAAGTTCTATCCTCCAGTATGTGAATTCTTTTATTTGACTATGGAGTATAAAAAGGATATAGGATGCCTAGATGGAGTGCAAATATTAATCATTCGCATATGCACACGTACTATTATATTCATATCTTCCGATAAGAAATCATTAGCATTTTTCAGAACACTTTGTTGGAAAAATACTACAATATTGCTATAGACCAGGAATTAATACAATGATAAAAACTTAATACAAACACTGTATTGTGGCAAGACACTACTTTAAAAGTTTATTTCTGCCCGAGGAATACAAATCGTTGTAGCCCCGCTGTTCCCTGGTTCCACTGGCTACTTCCAATACGTGCACTCGTAGATGAAAGTTTGAGTTTGCAAAAATAATTACCCGTGAAAAACTAAATACCTAGGAAGAATAGTTTTGAGATAATTAGAGAAAAATAGTAATGGTTTTAGTTCACAACAATGCTCCTTAAATAGGCACATCATCTACGGTTTTATTCATTAGAAAAGCCTAAGAAGGCAAAATGGAGTAATGAAACATTACTCTTGCATACTTTAATGACAAAATTGTCATAAATTTCCACATGTGATAAACAAAGAGGGGGGTGAAACCTTTTAAAAATAATTTATAACGTTCAACACTCTTACCGGACGTTCAATCGATCGAGTTTCGAAGAAGAGGATAGTGCAATAAATAGAAAATAATGAAGAGCGGGAGAATAAAATGACACAACACGTTTATACCGATTCCCATCAACGGTGGTGCCTAGTCTAGTTCCCTTGGGTTACAAGGGTTTCTTTAGCTTCGAGAAGTGGTTGGATTACAAAGTAGTTCACCAATCACACATGATACAGCCTCTACCTGTATATTTACCTAACTATTTCTCTCTTTTAAGATCACTGATATCTCTTTTCAAAATACAATGAGTAAGTAAGACAAGAAGTTTCTAGGTTGATCAAGAAGGCGTGGTCTTCATGATGTCTTCGCATCTCAGAGAGTTCGTCCTGGAGAGAGGTAGAAGATCAATCCTTTGACTTTGAGTCAATTTTCTCTAAGGTAACTCCAAGAGATTTGTCTATCTCACCGGCTAAGATAGGCTCATGATCGAGATCTTAAAGGTTGATGATTGGAGATATCGTACATCTCTTTTCTCACATATGGATAAATGTTCCAACAGAATCCTTGAATCTTTCTTCGGTCCGATTGAGATCTTGAAGATTGATGATTGGAGCATATCGAGCATCTTTTTTCTTCCAAATGGATAGATGTTCCTTTTGTTGGATCCCTTAAATCTTTCTTGGTCTTCGGGCCACATGATTTGATATTTTCTCCGGGATGATTTATAGCCGATTGATTCCGATAACTGCTTGCTCCTTCGCCGATTGATAGCCGATTGGTGTTGCAATCTTTATTTATTCTAATAATCTCTTGCTCATTCGCCGATTGATGGCCGACTGGGTGCTTCCTTTTTCCTTCTTTGATGATTTGATTTTTGCATTTAATGGATCCATATTTGGACAGATATTTTGTCTTCTCAAGGATTGAATTGAGATCTTCGACTTGGTCCTTGCAAAATAGTTGACTTCTAGTGTTTTGTCCGCATTAAATGGAATTGATTAGTCGCTATTAAAATAATATAATTCAATTTCTAGTTCAATAACATGTAATCCTCAAATTTCTAAAAGATAATATCTTTTCATTAACATACTTACAAACTAAGAAACCTTCATTTGAATGAATGTGAATAATTTATCAAAAGAATACGATTTAGAGATGTTGCGAATTTCATATTGTGAAGAGTTAAAATATGTAACTTATTTTTTATTTTGCATTAAATAAAAGAGAATAATACCACCAATCATCCACTAATGCAAAAGATAAAGAATAAGAATAATTTCTTGGCAAAAGGAAGGAACATGTACTTGGGCGTTAAATCTTCGATTTGAATTAACACATAATGAAATGAGGCAACAACTAATATTCGCAAAGTGAAGTGCTCTTTTACCTTTCAATGGACATAAGTTGAGATCCCACAACACATATCATATCCTTAATTTTATGCAAACTCACATACTAATAAAGTATTTTTATGGTCATGTACACCTTGGGTCTCTATGAGTGCTCTAGAAAGACGTCTCAAATCTTTCATAAAAGGCGACCACACCTTTACACTCACGTAGGTGATTCCATCAAGTCTATCTCAAATAGACCATCTTAAGGCTATGAAATTATTAAGAGAAACACAAGCTCAATCTTATTGAACACTACCTTACGCCATAGGGATAGAAAATGTAGTGTATATTGAGGGCTTACATGGCTTCGTTTAACCACAAATAAGCATCCACCATACTACCTCAATCCATGAGCTTTAGCCCTATCTCCCTCGATGTTTCAAAGATCATTTTCCTTGCCAAACCCTTGGTTAAAGAATCCATCAAATTTCTTTCGGACCTTACATATTCCAAGAAAATAACACCATGTTTCAACAACTATTTAACCTCACCATGTTTGATGTGAATGTATATCTTTTTTCCATTGTACACACTATTTTTTGGACAATTCCAATTGCTGCTCAGAGTCACAATGAAAAGAGACCGGTGAAGGTTTTCTTCTGTAAGGGTCCTAAAGCTGGGATCGCTTTGTCATGAAGCTTATGGCAAATACCGTAGGCGTTTAAAGCCGTCGCTTTGATATGATTTTTGATTTAAAAATAATTAAAATATTATAAATTACAATAATAATATATTAAAAAAATCATAAATATAAAAAAAACTCATTTAATTAATTTTTTTAATTTTTTTATTTATTTTGGTTTTTTTTGTTTTTTATTAAAATAAATAAAAGGAGAACTGAGTAACGTGTAAGCCACATCATGGGCATGGGACCCAATAAGAGCATGGGGAACACATGGCCACCTTGTTGCCAAATCACCAGTCCCTTTTTTTTTGTTATCTACTTGTCAGTTGCATGGGCCATGTGGGAAGGGGTGAACTTTTTAAGGTAGGGCAGAAAGAAACCCAAATTTCCCCCAGTGGAACCTAGTGCACCTGATAATAACCCCCCAATTATGCTGTTGACCTGGCACTATGGATGGGTGGCTTCAACCTCTCTGCCACCACAATCCACGGAACTTCCTTCCAAAATATCTCTTCTTTCCCCAATATATCCGATTGAGAGTGACTTCCTTCAGTACGGAGTCTCTCTGCGTTTTGTCTTTTTAATATTAATTTTAAATTTTAATTAATTGTTGATCTAGAGAAATTTATAAGTGAGATTATAAAGAATAGGATATATATAAATTTGTATTTTTATTTTTATAGAACAAAGAGATTATTTTTTATAAACAACTTCGAGTTAAAAATACTCCTCTCATCTTAAAATACTTATTGTATTTTTCATTTATATGTGTCTTAAGAAAATATTAATTAATTTAGTGGAAATATTAATGGACGATTTAGGTTTATTGATCTGCTTAGCTGGAAACCACCTAAGAACCCTCTGCTGGCACGCCCACTCACACATGGCCAGCTACTGCGGCTCAAGACTCTAACCTCATTTTACTATATTACCCCTATTTGAATTTCACTTTCACGTAAAATGCCCTTTTTCATTTCTATGCAATTCACTTTTTATTTTTTTATTTTTTATTTTTTTTTTAATTTGAAACAACAAAAAGAAAACCAAAAATAAATATTTCACATCTTGAAGATAATTCAATGATCATAAACAATTTTCCAATTTTTTTTTTTTTTAAATTTTTGTGATTTACACAAATAATAATAATTATGTGATTTAGGTTTATTATCTTTATTTATTAAATTATTAATTTTTCAAGATTTTCCAACTTTCTAATGATGAAACCTACGTAAAGTTGGTCAAAAGTTTGATAAGAAAGCAATATAGTGAAGGTGTTAATAAAATTTTTTTGTAAATAAACTTCTAGTTTTGTGTTTGAATTTTTCTTTACGTTTTTGTGTCGAAGAAATATTTACACGCTTTAATTTATATTTTAAATTTTTATTTGATTTAGTTCATATTTATGTATCAACACTTTTATATGCTGATATATATATTTTATATAAGGTTAATACATTATGGTATTATATTTTTTTTCAAATATAATGTTGTACAAACAAAAAATATAACTACATAACATGATATTTTATATTAGTTTTATCCTATATTTTGAGTTTATTCCGAATTTAACCCATATTTATATATAAACACCCTTTATATATTATTATATACTTTAAATTATCTGTAAAATTTGTTCCCATACCCTGAAAGTATGTTTCGAATTTGGACATCTTGCCTGAAATATTAATGACCTGCAATTATCAACAATATTGGTTCTTCTTGTCATTGGTTAGCAAACTAGGATAGGAAATATGTATATCTCTTATTCATGTATGTAGTATTTCAGGTAAACATATATTACACACACACATCTGGGAAGTTGTTAAGTGACATACATCCCTTTCATTAACTACTTTGATCCTTTAACACTCTCCCTCAAGTTAGATGATAAATGAAATATATTTAGCAAACCTAGCTTGAACCGAGATACTAAGAAGAACTCTAGCTAATCCTTTGATCAGAATATCAGTTGGTTGTTCTTGAGTAGCAATGTATCTTGTAGTTACTACCCTTTGCATTATCTTTTTTCTTATGAAGTGGCAATCGATTTCTATATGTTTGGTTTTTTTCATGATATACGTGGTTGGCTGCAATCTGCATGTGTGCCTTTCTCGCTACCGTAAATAGCTACTAGTTTGTTTGTCGGCAATCCCAGCTTCCTTTAGTAATCCCACAGCGATGATTTCAGACAGAGTAGTTGCCATGCTTCTGTACTCTAATTCAACAGAACTTTTTGAAAACTATAGTCTGTTTGTTGAATTTTCAAGTGATTAAGGAATCTCCTAGTCTTATAAGATAACTTGTTACCGATCTTCTCTAGGACACTAGGATTGGCCGCACAGCTTGCATCATAATAGGCACATTGTCATGTTGTTCTTGTTTCATAGAAACACTTTTGTCCCGGTTGTTTTTTCAAGTATCTCATCAACATTTCAATGCAAACTCTTCCATGTGAGTTTGCTTAGGTCGTTGTACATGAATTGACTTAAATTTTGAACACTAATGATATCCACCTAGTCATGGTTAGATATAATAGCTTGCCACTAAGTCTCGATAGGAGCCTTGATTCGTCGTGGATCTTTAATGTTAACATTTTCGCTGATCATCATGTCAGTTTTGAGGTTAGCTTTGTATTGATGTCTATAGGAGTTGTAGTTATTTTAGCTGCTAAGAGACTTGTCGAGATGAGTTGTAGTACATATTTCTTCTAGTGCATTAAGAATCCTTCCTTTGATCTAGCAAATTTTATACCAAGAAAGTATCTAAGTTTTCCTAGATTCTTTATCTTGAAAGCTTGTTGGAGTGTTCTTTTGTCTCACCGATTAGGTCCATGCAACTTCCTGTTACAAGTATGTTATCCATATACACCAGCACTATAATACCTCTTTTTGTCTTTTTTAGTGAATAGTAAATAGAGAATGATCAAATTGATTTTTTTGTTTAAATTGAGACCTTTACTAAGGCCTCTATTAGTTTTGTATTTCATTGTATTAATGCTTGTTTAAGTCGATATAGAGATTTATCAAGCTCGCACACAAATTCTCTCCCCCGACTTTAAATCTCTAAGGTAATTTCATATATATCTCATCATGAAAGTCATCTTGCAAAATATATTATATACATCTATTTCTACGTATATTTATTATTAATAATAACATCCATGGATAAAACAATCATAATCGTTTTTATTTTGACAACCGGAGAGAAGGTTTCTTGGAAATCAACAATTTCTTCTCTTGACTAGCATTTGACTACAAGTCTAGCTTTAAATCTTCCCACTTCACCAATATTTTATATTTGATTTTATAAATCCACTCGCAACCTATTGAAATTTTACCTTGTGGCGCGCTTATAACCACATCTCATGTGTGGTTATTATTCAAAGCTTCAACTTCCATCCTTCAGAAACAATCCATCTTGATCTTTAATTGGTTCAAAATAGCTCGCAGCTCAAATATATTTGAGGAGTTTGCTAGGTGTTGGTGCTTGTGGGATAAGTTGTCATAGAAGATAAACTTGATATAACAAAGGAGATCCCGATAAATATTTAAGGATATAAAATCTTTCATCCACACCGGAGGATGTCTACCTCTTCCCGATCTTTTTTCAATAAGTGTGGATGGTAATCTGCTTGAGTATATACAATGAATGTGATTTACAAATCGTCTCATTAAACGCGGTTTATACAACACATATGATGAGACTTATTAATCACTTTTTCATGGTATGTATAAATCGGGTATTCTATCGTCAAAGATTTGTAATCTTGTTTCACCAATGTGTATATAAATCGTGTTCATCAATATAATTTATAAGTTCATATAAGATTAAAAAATTAATAATTTTAAAAATCCTAAAGGATAAAACTTACTTAGACAAAACACATTTCAAAATAAAAAAAGATTTAAAAAGCAAAATTTTAGTAAATTTTGAAAGTACTAAATATTATGAGTTCTTACATTTACAAATAAATAAAGATTTAATAGCTACAACTTTAATTAATTTTAAAGTCCTAAATATTAGAATTATAATTTTTTATTTTTTTTATTTTTTTTATTTTTTTTATTTTTTTTATTTTTTTTATTTTTTTTATTTTTTTTAGTTCTTTTCTTATTTTAATCAACATTTTTAAAGGACTTTGTGTTTTTAATATAGTATAGATAGATGGATAGACACATATATATTAAATTTCTAAATATTATATTTTTATACTTTTTCAAATAAGGAAGGATTTAATACATAAAATTGAGTTAATTTTAGATTTTTAAATATTAAAAAAATAATTAAATAACTATTTTGTCAAGTGTGAAATCTATTTTTTAATAGGATAAAAAAAGTGAATGATATTTTGTCGAGGTTTCATATATTTTGAATATTAGTAATGACTTAATTTTAAACTTTTTATTTATCATTTATGAGATGATTTTAACTCAATTTTTTCCTCCTTCTCGTAATATATGTGTTTAGTACAAACACCTTTCACATAAATTGAAACAATGTAAATAGAGTAGATTTAACTAAAGAGAATGAATAACAAGAACATTCGATTAATTGAAAAAATCTTAAAATATATTGTGTTTCTATGTGTGTGTGTGTGTGTGTGTGTGTATATATGATTATATAATTTTTTAAATAAAAAGAAGAAGCAGGAGTTCAAAGTATTAATGGATAATAAAATTACACTCTTTTAATTTATTTTTCGTATCGTGAATTAAAAATTTGTGATGAATAACTGGTTAGTTTAATAAAGAAAGGATTGCTAGGTTAACAAAATTGTAATTAAAATATTATTGATTTTAATTTTTTTAATTTTTTTAATTTTTTTACATTTTTATTTTTTATTAAGTGTTTCAGGGGCAATTTTTTAAAATACTAAATATTAAGAGTTCTTACTTTTAACAAATAAGTAAAGATTTAACAAATAAAAGTTTTATTAATTTCAAAGTCCTAAATATCAGGATAAGTAATTATTTAAAAAAATAATATATTATTTTTTTTATTTTTTTTATTTTTTTTATTTTTTTTAGTTCTTTTCTTATTTTAATCAACATTTTTAAAGGACTTTGTGTTTTTAATATAGTATAAATTATATATCCAATGAAATATACAAATATTACTTAATATAAATACTGAAATATGTTATAAATATCTTCACAATATTATAAATCACCAATTTTTAAATGTTACTCTATTAATATATGATTGTTTCTTGATGCTAACAGTGAAGGAAAAAACATCCTCGGACATGCAAAGTCAAATCAGCAATGTACATTAGTTCGAAGTTATAAGTATGTCTTTTTATTGTATTTATTTATTTTCATTCTAATTTATGTGACATATTTTGATCGAATACGAAATTTAAAAAATAAGGAAAGACTTTTAAAATTAGTAATCTAAAATTTAATAATTTTAAAGTTAAATTGTTATTAAATATAGAAATATCTTGTTTTTTTAAACTCGACCTACAAAAAAAAATGTGTCACATAAATTGAGATCGACGAAGTATTAAAGTAAAGAGCTCTTTATTGACTTAATTATGATTTTTGGACGATTTTTTCAAACAATATAATTGCAATGTGTTCCCTAATGGAAGGGGCCTGAGGCAACAAGACAATTAAAAGTTGGAGAGACTTAGAAGATAATGTTTCATAGTAGGGTAGTCATATACCCTTGGGCGTGATTTATGAAAATCGATAACTAAATCAAATTATTATTATTATTATTATTATTATTATTATTATTATTATTATTATTATTCAAATGTTTTTCTTCTCTAATTTATACAAAATCATAGCGAATTTTTTGGTAAGCTTTATTCTATATATATATTTTCTAAGTTGTATAGATAAAATTATAGCGAATTTTGATAATATTTATTCTATATATCTTTGCAAAATTATAGCCAAATTCAGGGTAAGCGTTATATCTTCCGATATGTATGCTATAATTTCGATTCAAAGCCCGTAATATTTGTCGATTGCTTCTCGACATGAACATGTTGATTATTCGTTTAGATTTTGATTATAAAGATATCAAAACCATCTTTAGTTGAACGTAATGTGTTTTATAATTGATAAAAATTAATTTAATTGATTTAATTTGGTTTAATGATCTAAATATTTCTATATTATACTATTTAGAACAAATATACCTTCCATCTAAAAGTGATCTATTTTATACTATGCTTATTATTCAAATAATTCATATATCCGTTTAACTAACTAAATGAAAAAAGTAATTTTAAAACTATTATTTTTATTAAAACATAAGCCACGTGGATTTAACTAACGGGAAAAGATTAGGAATTTCATTTACATGTTGGCATTAACGATGAACATAAGCTTGATTAGACAAATGATGAAAATCAAAATCAAACTAAATAAGAGATGAGAAGGAAGTAGATCAAAAGCAAGTAAGAAGACTGTGCATAGTCAGCCACACACTTCATTCATATCCAAACAAACCGAGTAGTTAAGGTGTTAGTTACTAAGAGGGCAGTTAGTTATAAACTAACTAACTAACTCCCAAGTCTAAATTGTATACTATATATCTCACCTATCATGTAATTATCATTTATTGAATAAGATTTTTCTTACATTGATTCATTCTCTCTATACTATCTCTCCATCTTTTCTCTTCCTCCCTTCGCATCTATTCCCGAAGATCACAATACCTTCTAATGGTGATGATCACAATAACTTAACATGGTATCGAAAGAAGAAGATTTTGCTTAAAACTTCGTGCATTCTTCATGCATAATTCACCATCTCTACGGTTGATTTCTCGTTCTAAATTTTCCCGTTTACTTGTTCAAGTTCGTACCAAGATTTGACTTGGAAAAATCTTGAATATTCAAGAGTCTTTTTGGTGTTCTAATATTCGTAATTGAGTTGTAACAATGACAACAGAAGGTCATTTTGGAACCGCAAGAAATGAAGGCATTTAGTTGAATTCAAATGCCGAATGCATCGCCTATGGAACATGTTCCGCTTTGATCACAATCATCTCAGAGTCCGCATGCAGCCTTGCAGGCGCCGGCAGCCTAAAATTTGACGCCGAACGGAGATGACTGATACAATTTTGAGAAATCCGTGAGCTAACACACTCGAAAATCGCAAAATCGTAAATTCTCATTTATGCGAAAAATGGTAATGCCGATCAAATAATTTATAGACAGCCACACTGTCGTAGACTCCATTACGCCCAAAATCCTAGCCGAATAGAGACCTGCCTATCAAATCTCGAGAAATCGTTGGGCTAAAATACACCAAAAATCGCAAAAAATCTTAAATTCTCATTTGTACAAAAAATGATGATGCCGGGAATAAATAAAGGATAGGGCGCTCGTCTAACAGGCCTTATAGGCTGCGCACACTCAAAATTTGAAGTCAAACTAGAGACTCACAATCAAATCTCAGAAATCCGTGGGCTAACATACGCCAAAATCGCAAAATCGTAAATTCTTATTTATGCAAAAATTGTGATGCCGATCAAATAAAGTGATAGAGCGCTCATCACCTGCCTTGTAGGCTGTGCAACTAAAATTTGGGGCTGAACGGAGACGGTCAATTAAATTCGAGAAATACGTGGGCTAATTTTCGGCGCGCTAAATGGAGACAAATAATTAATTTAGAGAAATTTGTGGGCTAAACACACCGAAAATCGCCAAAATTGTAAATTCTCATTTATGCGAAAAATAGGACTCTTCGTCAGTGTTGTACACTCGCGTATAGTCAAAATTTGAGGCCGAATGTAGATCGCCACTACTCCTGATAACTGTGGCTAACACGCATCAAAATCGCAAAATTAAAAATTTTATGCAAAAATGGTGATGTCGATTAATTAAAGTGATAGGACGCTCGTTTCTAGGCCTTGTAGGCCGCGCAGCGTCAAAATTTGGGGCCGAATGAATATGGCCAATCAAATCTCGAGAAATCCGTGTGGGCTAACACACACCGAAAATCGCAAAAATCGTAAATTCTCATTTATATGAAAAATTGGTGATGCCGATCAAATAATGTGATAGGCTCTCTTCACCGCCATTGTACACGCGCACTTTAAAAATTTGGGGCCAAACGGGAGACTCGCGATCAAATCTCGAGAAACCCGTGCGCTAACATACACAAAAAAAATAAAAAAAATAAAAAAAATAAAAAAAATAAAAAAAATAAAAAAAATAAATAAAGTGATAGAGAGCTCGTCAGAAGGCCTTGTAGGTCGCGCGCAAAACAAAATTTGGGGCCGAATGAAGACTGCGCCAATCAAATCTCGAGAAACTCCCGGGCTAACTCACACCAAAATTTCAAAATTGTAAATTCTCATTTATGCTAAAAATATTGATATCATCCAAATAAAGTGATATGTGTCGATCGTCACTAGGCCTTGTAGGCTGCGCACGTACAAAATTTGGGGTCGAAATCTGCAGACTGGGCCAATCATATCTCGAGGAATCCGTGTTAACATATACCGAAAATCACAAACGTAGAATTATTTATGCGAAAATGGTGATGTCGATCACATAATGATAGGAATCTCGTCACCAGGACTTGTGTTATGCATGCCCAAAATTTGGGATCGAATCTGAGACGGCCAATTAAATCTAGAGAAATTGAGGCGCTAACACACACCGAAAATCGTCAAAATCGTAAATTCTCTATGCCAAAAATAGTGATGCCATCAAATAATGTGATAGGGCTCGCCACTGTGCGGTACACCACACCAAAATTTGAGGCCGAACGTAGATGGCCGATCAAATCTCGAGAATCCCGTGGGCTAACACACCGAAAATCGCAAAAATCGTAAATTTTTATTTGCGAAAAATGGTGATGCCGATCAAATAAAGTGATATGGCGCTCGTCACCACACCTTGTAGGCTGCGCACAAACAAAATTTAAACGAATGAAGATGGTCAATCAAATCTCGAGAAATCCGTGGGCTAACACACACACCGAAAACGCAAAATCATAAATTTTATTTATATAAAAATTGGTGATGCCGATCAAATAATGTGATAGTGCTCAGCTTACCAGCGTTGTACATTGCGCACAACAAAAATTTGAGGCCGAACGGGAGACGACCGATCAAATCTCAAGAAATATGTGGGCTAACACACACCAAAAATCGCGAAAATCATAAATTATCATTTATGCGAAAAATAGTGATGCCGATCAAATAAAGTGATAAGGCGTTTCAAATACAGCCTAGTAGGCCGCGCACAACCAAAATTTAAATAATGAAGACGATCAATCAAATCTCGAAAAAACTGGGTGGTCTAACTCACACCGAAAAATTTTAAAATTGTAAAATTCTCATTTATGCGTAAAATAGTGATGTCATCCAAATAAAGTGATATAGCAATCGTCACTAGGACTTGTAGGGTCAAGTACTGCATAAAATTTGGGGCCGAACTGAGACGGCCAATTAAATCTCGAGAAATCCGTGGGTTAACACACACTAAAATTTTGAAAATCGTAAATTCTCATTTACGTAAAATGGTGATGCTCTGACAAAATTGATAGAGCGCTGTCATCGTGCCTTGTAGGTCGGTCACAGCCAAATTTGAGGCCGAATCTGAGATCGCCAATCAAATATCGACAAATTCGTAGGCTAACACACACACCGCATATCTCGAAAAATCGTAAATTCTCATTTATACAAAAATAGTGATACCGACGAAAATTGATAGAGCGCCATCACAAGGCTCGTAGGATGGTCATGTGCTAAAATTTGAGGCCGAACGGAGACGTATCAATCAAATCTCGAGAAACTCATAGGCTAACTCACACCGAAAATCTCCAAAATCGTAAATTCATTTATGCAAAAAATAGTGATGTCAACCAAATAAAGTGATGTAGCCGGCTACCAAGCCTTGTAGGCCGCGCACGTCAAAATTAGCCGAACGGAGACTAATCAAATCTAAGAAATTGTGGGCTAACTCACACCGAAAAATCTTGAAATCGTACATTTATGCAAAAATAGTGATGCCGTAAAAATAAAGTGATATAACACCTCTCGTCACTGCATCTTGTAGGGTTGGGCGCACAAATAAAATTTGGGCCCGAATCCGAGACGGTCAATCAAATCTCGAGAAATTCAGGCTAACACACACTTAAAATCTTGAAAATTATAAATTCACATTTATGCGAAAATAGTGATGTTGTCCAAATAAAGTGATATAGCGTTCGTCACTGGTCTTGTAGGTCGTGGGTACACCCAAAATCTAGGGTCGAATGTAGACGGTCAATCAAACTTGAGAAATTCATGGGTTAACACACACCGAAAATCTACAAGGCCAAGGACAACTTTTCATTTTACCATTTATAAGATTATTTTAACTTATTTTTTCTCTCTTGATCTATATATTTTCTCAAACATCATCACGTAAATTGAAATAGAAAAAATAATTTAGATTTAACTAGACAGAGTGAATAATAAGAGTACTATAACTATGTTATATTTTAGATTCTTTTTTCGATTATTACAACAAGAATGTAATGTAGATTTTAAATTGCATATGCTGAATGCGATTTATGAATCGCGCCGAAAATGCCTCTAATAAATCGTAGTCATTGTACGCGATTCATAAATCGTGTTCACATACGCGACCATAAATCGTTCACATACGCGATCTATTATCGCATTCGTTATATGCTCTTTATAAATCGCATTTATTGTATGTGTTTTATAAATCGCATTCTTGGAACACGTTTTACAAATTACATTCCTCGCACACGATTAAAGTATCTATCATTTTTTATGGTGCATATAAATCGTGTTCTATCAAAGATTTGTAATCTTGTTTCGCCAATGTGTATGTAAATCGTGTTTTTCAATGTGATTTGCAAGTTCGTATAAGGTAAATTTTTTTTAATAATTTTAAAATATTAAAACATTTATTATATGTATTATATGTATTATATGTATTATATGTATTATATGTATTTAAAAATATTTTTAATCAATTTTAAATTACTAAATATTATGAGTTCTTACATTTTCTCTTTTTAAAACTTCTAAAATTAATTAAAATTAAAAATTTAATTAATCTTAAAGTCTTAAATATTAGAATAATAATTAATTAGTAAAAATAGTAACTAACAACTTTTGTCTATCATACGCCTTTTTAATGAGATGATTTCAACTCAACTTTGGGGCCGAATAGAGACGGTCAATCAAATCTCGAGACATCCATGGGCTAACCTAATAATCGAAAATCTTGAAAATCAAGAACATGGGCGCTCTAGGCCGTTGATGACAGACCACGACACCCGTAAGGACACATGTCGACCTATACCGAGGCCCAACAACCCTCGATCGATGCCCATCAAGCGACAATACGAAAGAAAACACCTATTCTTATCCTTATGCGATAGAAACAATGCTAGAGATTGGTGGTGGTAGTGTTGGCCTACCATGGTCGCTTGTCATGGTGGTGCTCTGGGTTGTGGTGGGTCGTTAGTACCAGCTTTTATATAAAATTATCAATTAAATTGAAAAAAAAATGCCGAATGACTGTGATAGAGACATATTTTAAGAAAATTCGCTGCACTGGCGATTTGTCCTCGCAGTATCTTGAAAAAATACACAAAGTGAAAAAATTGGGTAAAATGAGATTTCACCTCAAAGTTATGATCTTTAAAATAATGTGTCACTAATGAACTCATGTTCCGACAATTATATTATAGTTTTAACAACATTATGTAAGATCTCATCAAAATACTTGCATCTCGCCAGCTCATTTTGTGATCCATGAGCTGAAGCACAGACACCGAAAATCTTGAAATTTAAATTTTCATTTATGAAAAAATGGCGTACGACAAAAAAAAAAATTGATAGAGTCAGCTTGCACTGTGCCCTCCGTAGGCTGTTCATAGCCAAAATTTGAGGCCGAACGAAGATGATCAATCAAATTCGAGAAATTCAGGCTAACACACACCGAAAATCTCGAAAATCATAAATTCTCATTTATGCGAAAATAGTGATGCCGACCCAATAAAGTGATAGAACCTCGTCACTACAGGCCTTATAGGATGCACACAACTAAAATTTGAACCGAACTGAGACTGCCAATCAAATCTCGAGAAATCCGTGGGCTAACACACATCGAAAATCTCGAAAATCGTAAATACACATTTATGCGAAAATAGTGATGCCGCCCAAATAAAGTGATATAGCGTCATCCACCGTGCCTTGTAGGCTACACAACTAAATTTGAGGTCGAATCCAGAGATCAATCAAATCTCGAGAAATCCGGGCTAACACACAATCAAAATCGCAAAATCGTAAATTCTCATTTATGCATAAAATGGTGATGTCGAGCAAATAGTGATAAGGTGCTCAAGCCACCAAGCCTTATAGGGTCGGGTCACAACCAAAATTTGGGTCGAATGAGACGCGTCAATTAAATTCGAGAAATCCATGGGCGTTAACACACCGAAAATCTCAAAAATCGTGAATTCTCATTTATGCGAAAATACTAATGCCACCAAATAAAGCATAACGCTTCGTCGCCGCCTTGTAGGTCGCGCACAATCAAAATTCTGAGGCCGAACGAAAATCCTGCCAATCAAATCTCGAGAAATACTTAGGCTAACATACACCAAAAATCTTAAAAATCATAAATTACTTATGCGAAAATAGTGATGTCATCTAAATAAATGATATAGCGCTCGCTTCATCAGCCTTGTAGGTCGCGCACAACTAAAATTTGAGACCGACTGAGACGGTCAATCAAATCTCGAAAAATTCGTGTGGGCCGTCACACACCAAAATCTTGAAAATCGTAAATTCACATTTATGTGAAAAATAGTAATGTTGTCCCGCGCCTCATCGAGCGCTTTAAAAGCTTATTAGACATTATGTAGACTTTCGCCTTATCAAGTGTTGGCTATGTCTATGATCATTGTTATACGTTATATTATTCGTACTTGCGCTTATTCATGTTTAATTTATCGTCGCTTGACATATGCTCTTTAGTTGCTATGTCTATGTCATGGATCAACTTGGAGCCATTCGTGGTTTAAAAAATTCTTTATATGATGACAATATCAAAATAAAAATATTGGAAGAAGTTTCTCATGGTTCAATCAAGGTGTACTATTAACACAATCTTAAAATTAATTGGCGGATCAAAATAGGTTGAATTAATAAATAAGTGAATCATTAACTCACTCAAACTAGAACGGATTGGACGGATCATAATTTTATAAGCTTCGATTTTGCCACCCCTAACCGATATTGGTGGATAGAACTCTATTTATTATATTCAGAGCATGTTTGGCAAGTTTTATAAAACTCATAAAATTTATTTTAAAATATATATTTATTTTTATAAATTGGATATATTTGATCAAAATTTTAAAAAATAAGCAAATTATTAAAAAATTTAAAAATTCAAAAACAAAATTATATATTTTTTAACTATGAAAATTCGATAAACTTCTTACTATCCTAGCGCCCCCAGCATGCAGGCATTTATGAGATCAAAATAAAAGAAAAACAAGCGTAAAAGTACAGAAAAATTAATACAAATTATAGTGAAATGAATTTGATCTCCCCGTAATTAATCAGAGATTTCAGATTTTCTTTCTTTCTCCCCCTCCCCTTCCCCTCCCCCCTTATTCTCTTAACGACTATACACCAAATTAAATTAATCAAATTTCTAATATAAATATGATAGCCCAAATTAAAAACAAAATGATAAGCATGGAGAAGTTAAGTTCCATTTAAACACTTTGTTTGAACTAAAGTTATAGCATTTTTGTTTTTTTGTTTGTTTGTTTCATATATGCCATCATCTGAATTGTTTACTTTATTTATTCTCCACCATCAATGTCATCCATCAAGAATGGGACAAAACATAAAATCATAAAGAAATTGGGGAAAATGTTTTTATTAATGTTTTGGGTCAAAAGATTTATCATTCTAATAAGATTCTGAATTTGTGGTGGTGTGTGATTGGCAACTACAAAGTTCAAATCACATTAAGTTAATAAATATCTATAATAAGTATTAATCGATTATTCGATAAAAATACACTAATTTGCTACGACAACAGGTACATGTCTCTGCTAAAGACGATTCAATTCTCAAAACTCAAATATACAATTCAACATTACAAATATTGCAAGTTATTACAAGTGTCAACCGACAATCCAATATTTTATCCATTAAGGTTGAGCTATATGAACAAACATTAGACCCAATTTTAATGTTGTCCGAAAAGACAATTTCCCAAAAAGACAAAATCTAAACGATAGCTAAAGAAAAGGGATACTTGCGTATAAATCAGCCTCAACTTATTTGGAATTAAGGCGTAGATAATATTATTGTACATAAACAAGAATTTACCCAAAAGATTATAAGATACATACATTATTACAACACTACTTTTTTCAATAATCGAGAAATTTCTTAGAGCCAGTTTAAATAGGCCTACTCCTCTTGTATCCACTGGAATCTCCTTCAGATGAATCATCAACAGATTTGATAGAGAGAGAAGTTGAAATATCTGCATAAAGATCAACTACTCTAATATTATTATTGAGCTCTCTAATTAAACCAATATTTTTACTCAAAATTTGAATTTTGGACTCATGATTCTGATTAATCTCATTGATTAATAGCCTATTTTGATCCAATATATTTTGTACTTGACCAAAATTCTTCTGAAATGTTTGTATAACTTGCCATCTATTTGTGTGTCAAATCTCCATTTCCCTCTCTTTCAAGTCAAAATAGGCCAGCAGAAGTAGATCCTAACAAAAAAGAACAAACAATAATGAGGAAGGGAAGGAAAAAAAAAGATTTTTTTTTTTAAAAAAACATGTTTTTTTCCAATAGAACACTTTGGGCTTGTTTGGTTAGGAAACAAGTTATTTCGATATTATTTTCTCGAGATTAGTTATTCCGGGATTGTTATCCCATCCTCAATGTGAGATAAAAGTAATTTCATAATTCTGAAATAAGTTATTTTGAGATTTTACTCCAATCAAACGTGAGATAAATTCATCTCAAACCATCCTTGAACTTCGGTGTACTATGACCCCTTAGTATTTTTTAAGAAGTCTTAAACTGGTGTAATTATGACCCCTTAGTATTTTTTAAAGAGTGTAATAGATACAACCTTATCGACCTACCTGGTACCTACCGTATTTCCACAGCGTGAGAAACACGAGGGGTGATAGGTGGGTTGAGAAGGTTGTATTTAATGTTCTATTGAAAAAACGTAAGTTCACTAGTACTTGTTATAGTATCAAGAGAAGGCAAAAAAACATCATCAATGTATGAATTTCTCAATCTTTAATCAGAAATCACAAATTCAAATTTTGAGTTTAAAAAAAATCCTAATTTAAGTCTTGTACTGCAAATCAAGATTAGTTACTTTATGCGAGTATCAGATATCTAGTGAAGAATTAAATGTAACACAGATGTGGCACATGCCCCCCGTGGGCTGATTTAAATGTAACATGATGGGCATCCTAGGTAACCCTAGGCCAAGTTCAGCAGCTTCTGTGTTAGAAATAAGGATAGAGATGTGGAGTAAAGGGAAAGTCTGCTAGTTACAGCAAACATGATAGCTGAGGCTATAGCTATTAGAGAAGTGTTGAATTTTTTGTATACAAAGACACTTCTGTCTTGTAATTATTGAAATAAACTCCCTAGCAATGGTCGATATTGTAAATGGCATATGGGAAATTCCTTGGTGTGAGACGTTGGAGGTATAACACTATTAAGATATTAATAGAGAGAGTCCCTGTGATCATTCAACATGAGGGAAACACCCCGAAAAATTATTGGTTAATCTAGCTTTTGAATTTGCAGGTACATTTTACATGAACAACTTTCTCAAGAAGTACCACAACAGGGAAGGAGGATCGTTAATTTGGATAAAGTTAATACCCCTATGCTGAGAATTACAAAGGTAAAGCAAAATTAGACAGAGAATAAAATTGTGCTATTTGCCTGATGAAGAGAATTCAACAGATTTGAGAATTACAACACCTGGTGAGAGCTGAGAGCTTGTTAGGGATGGCAATGGGGCGGGGAGGGAGAGCGGGCAAACCGCTTAAATCTCGCAAAGACTTTAGCCCGCCCCACCCCGCATAACATAATCTTTTGCTTTCCACCCACAATCGCCCCACCCCGCAATATTTTCTATACTTACAATTGTCACTGCCTTACTTTCTGTTCAGGCTCTTTCCTTTTTTTACTTGCAATAAATATGATTGGTAATACCATGTACTCTACTCAACAGGAGTACTACAACTGACAATTATCTCCAATCTAGCACTACTTTTTTCGGGAACTATTTCCCTCCGTCCCCGTTTATGCGGCATAGTTGAAATTTCGAGAGTCAATTAAGTTTTTTTACCGTATTTTCTTTATTATCCTTTTTAAATATTTTAAATTGTTAATTGCGTGATTTATAATACTTTAGATAGTTTTCAAATATATAAATTTTTATTTCAAAACTTAAAACCTTCTGCGTCCAAATTCACGATCAAAATTTAAAAGTTTAAATCTCGAAATTTCAACTGTGCTGCATAAATTGAAATTAAGAAAACATCTTGTAATTTGTGTACAACTAATTAACAAATACTAACAATTCACTGTTAGGAGTACAATTTACCACAAAGTGAGGCTTTATTTTTTTTTATTTTGTCTTTTGAAATTTAATCATAACACAAAATGGGTAAACCCGCTCCACCCCGTATAGCCTTAAACCCGCTCCGCTTCGCCTCACACCCGCCCCGTTTCCATTCTCCCATGTTCAGTGTCATCAAATCAAGGCAAAAGTGCACAAAATTACCTCTGTCATTATCAATCATAGATCCATTATCTAGACCCTACCAGATCTGAACTAAACGCCTTCAACCTTTCATACCTTATCTAATCTCATATGAGATTCAAGCAATTGGAAGAACAGTAATAGACATGGTGAAACTAAAAGAGGGAAGTGGGAAATTAAGAAACTGCACAAATTTATCTTACAGACAGGGTTCCAAACACATGATAAGCAACAAGGAGAGAGAGAGAGAGTATATTGGAGGTATGGGTGAGAGAGAGTAGTACCTGTTCACCTTCAACACAGAGAGAAGCGGGAACCGTCACACTGAGCGGGAGAGGAATTATGGCTACTGAAGAGAAGCGCAAAACCTCGATGAAAAGGAAGCAGCGAAGAAGATGGAACTCACCTGTCTTCGTCGAACATCAATAGAGATCGTTCACCGCCGGAGCTCCGATTCGCAGTGGAGAAGAGGAAAGTCTCTGGGACCTTCTAAAGTGACGACCGTATATGCTATCCTGTTTATTTCTGTCTGATCTGATCTGATCTGATCTGAACCGGATTTGAGCCACTTTTGGGCCTGATCTGATTGTCTTGGTGGGCCGCTTGCTTGTATCTGATCCTTTATTTTATTTATTTCCGTAGCCTATTGGTCACTTTAATTAAATTAAAAAGAAATATGTCAGGAAGAAGCGTTAAGATATTATCGCAATGTTATAATTAACAAAGCAGTTAACATAATTTTATTTACTAACTAAACTCACCAAACAAGCCGATATATTCGATTATGACTTCAATCTAGATCTTCAACCTTCAGGTAAATATTTATTTACCTAACGGAACTAAAAAGGGAAAAAAAAAAAGCAGATTCCATTTTTCCATAAAAAGGGACCTTTATAATGTGTACTCTCATTTATTTAAAAAAAAAAAAAGCAGATTCCATTTTTCCATAAAAAAGGACCTTTTTAATGCTTTTCCATAAAAAAGAAGCGAAATGATCAGTCCAACTTTTTTGTCCACAACTCACCTATATGGGTATTCTTTCCTGACACAATTTTTAAAGAAAAATCAACAGATAATGACAAAAAATAAAATAAAAATAGTGTCAATGAATAAATAAAAAGAAGTTAATAACAATAATAATAATATATTAATATAATTTCATATCATCGAGTATGAAAAGAGTATTATATTTAAATTTTTACTTCTATTTTCGACGTAAAAAATTATTTTAACAGACAATCGTATTTTAGAAATAAAATTGCATAATAACTGAAGTCAATATATGGAATACTTTCACAGTTGCAGAATAACCCAGAAAAGAAAAGAAACAAACAAAGTAAAGAAGAACTACTTAAAAGTCACCACTATCAGATGTAGTGAAGTAGATCGGGCTGCTTTTTCACCAGAGATCTCGATTTTAACTTAGCATTAGATATGAAGAAATAAAAATAGAAGGTAATAGCTTTGTCTGGTGCAAAACCGAATTATTCTAGCTCCAACACTAACAATAAGCACCGTATAAAAAGTCAAAAAATAATTACTCAAGTGTGAAAACGTCCATTAATTTCTCCATAATTTTTTTTTTTAAAAAAGAAGAGAGAAAGAAGACTGAAATACCCATTTACTACTAACATATTTATAAAGATAGCTTTGTTTTTATGTACCTTAGAAAATTTCTCAACTGATTCTGAATATAGAGAGAGAAAGAGAGGAGAGAGAAAAGAGCAGATTTCTCGAATTCACACTAGATTTATTTTTGTTTCTCAGAATTTTATTATAGAAAAAGAAGAAAAGGAGACGAGACTACAGTAAGGTAAAAGTTCGTAGTCAATCAATTGAGATGTCTCCCTTTTAGATATTGGAACTAATGCATCATTTGTTTAAATTGAACACGTGATAAAGTATTTCTATTAAGTAATTTTGATTCAAATTTTTGAAAAAATTAATATTGCGTGTGTTCTCAATTATACATTGCATGAATAAGGTAATCAGAAACAACTTTCGTATCTCACAAAAATAGAATAAGATCGGTCTATTCTATCCTCCTCACCCCGGCTTATAAACTTCACACACTAAATACGTTATTATCAAGTGTTGTAGGTAAGATAATCACTTAAAATATACTACCACTCAATTATACTAATTAGCTAGCCACAATAAGTCATAAGACTTTCTCGAGAAGTTAAGACTTTCTCACATAAACTCGATTAATCAAAACTCGAGCCTCACATGAGTACCTGACACCAAATGAAAAAAATCATTGTACATCAAGGATAATATTGTCATTTTAGGACAACTAATATCAAATCTTCGTCTTCACCTAGAATATATAAATTCTTCTGATTGAAATATCCAAAATATTTAAACAACAGGTTTTTTCTGCTCATCAGATTGAACACATGTTAGTTTAGCCTTGGGAATCAGAATGACCTGAGCTAAACTAGCTCTGAGTCGCTGATCGTTGTAATAAGTCCATTCAGCGCCTGTCCCCAAAGATGCTTGTGTTTTTCCATTGTATTACAGGAGCAAGTCATGAGCCATCCACTGCCAAACTGGGTGGGGGTGGCAGGAGAATCTTTTTTAAAAATATATTTATTTTAGGAAATGTTTATTATCGATAAAATATAGTTGAATCGAGTATTTTAAATTACCATTAAGTCATTTTAACAGGGCTAAACTGTAAATCTATTAAGAAGGTTCGTACCAATATATATATATATATATATGAAACATAATTTTTAATCATATACAATTGCTGGATTGGTACAAAGCTTCTTCAACAAAGGCAAATAAGGATGTCCCAATCAGCAATGTGCTTCAAATGGAGACACAACATCAAAGCAGATAATAGCTAGATTGGTACTCTCATTTATCAATTATGCAGAGATCATTAGATACATGTTCTTTATCAATAACTTGATTCATCATAAGTTCATGAAATAAACAATGATCGAGAAGAACAAAATATAACAATAAGGTCTTTGATGCACTTGCCAATGTAAATCAAACAAAGGCCAATTTTGCAGACTTAAATAAATGTCAGTGGCAATAAAGGAGGTTGGTTTAACAATTTCATATCCAATACTATTACAAATTGATCCATCGGCTACGCATCTAGAGAGGGTGCTTTTGTGATTGAAACCAGAAAACTATTCGATTACTTGTCATGTGACTGTGGCACCTAAGCACGCCCATTTATTTGTTCTGAGTTGGTAAGTATGAGTTTGCATCGACAAATGCTAAATGCAAGCACAACAATCACCACACGAATAATGACAAGTATCTCAATGTACTATATATCAATGCAAAAGGAAGGTGGAAAAAAACTTTAGTTTATAAACTTTAATTCAGATAAAGAAAAAGGTCTCCATATCTTATGAATTACAGCTTACGTAGTTTTTAAGGGTATTTTCTTTTTTACCTTCCTTTCTTTATCACATTGATGTTCTAACATATTGAGACACTTCATTTTTGAGGGTGGACTGTCAGTGTTCGTATTTGGCTGCAAATGCAAAACCTTAGCAACACACAAAATAACAAATCATACCCATAACAAACATACGAACCAAAAATCTATGAATACGTAGGTGTTAAGTGAAATTCAAAAATTACACCAAAATTCCTTCAGCCTTTGGCTCTAAAAAGAGGAGTTTTTGTAGAGAGAAAAGAAAGAGTTTTTGGTTAATGAATAAGAAAACATACATCTATATTTATAATAGTACCAATTCATTATATGAATTTTATTACCATTTCTTTGGTTATACTTATTAGGCACCAAATAATATTTTTCCTTTTAAATCGTTGGGAATCAATTATTTTCCGAATATGTTCTCAAGATAGAAAAGAAAATAATAAATATTTATCCTTAAATATAATTTTAAATCTAATTTTCTTAGAATGGTATCTAATCTATACATTTATTTCTTTTCATTCATATACCTTTTTTATAAGAAAAAATCTATTCATTAAAGGATTAAATAAGTCAAAATTTTCATATAATAAATATGAACTACTTTATTAAAAATGTATGTACTATCTTCATTAGGATACATCTTATATGATACAATTTTTTTAATTATACTTACTAGATTAGATATAATTTGCTATAGAATCAATTGTTTTTCCAAATTTGCTTTGAATATAGTTATATAGAAATAGAAAAATAATAAATACTCATCCTTAAATGCAGCTCTAAATCAAATTTTCTCGGGATGATATCTAGTCTATATATTTGTTTCTCTTAATTAGTATATGTTTTTTATAAGAAAAAAAATCTACGAAGGATTAAACATGCCAAAACTTTTATATTCAAATATCAT